>CM070477.1:29104212-29261751 GCA_036324585.1 Champsocephalus esox
GAACCTTTGTGGGAAAAGTACCGCAGTGTGAACGCGGCTATTGCGGCTCGCCTCGAAAGTAGACGAGAGTAGCCGATCGCAGCCGGGGGAGGTGTCAAAAAGCTCGTCTTAAGTCGGACAGCTCGGACTCGGAGTCGGCTTGACTAGCTGGGTTTGCAATGGCGGAAATTGCGTTGGCGTTTTTCGTTGCAGATGAAGTGGATCAGCTCTGAAGTGGATGTAATAGAAATGCTCCTCCCTCTTAATGTTTGCAAAACTGATAGGTGGACAGGCTACAAATGATCAGTCCCTTCAGATCCGCACACATGAAGCTGAATGAGCATGAATTGAACAGATCTGCTGCTGTGTTAATTCTTTAGCTGCCACTTTAAGCTTTATGATGTGTACAACATGGATCTAATTTGATTTAATCTTGCCATTATAAATGATGTATTCAATAAATAAGGTTAAACCAAATCATTACATTACAATATATTTTATTTTAATGATTTGGTTTAACTTAAAGAGAAACGTTATTGTTATTGCACATATTACAGGTACTGAGACAAAGAAATGCAGTTTAGCTTCTAACCAGGTGCAACAAGCAGAGAAGTGGAAAGTAATGTACACAATCTACAGAATAACATATAGAATGAATTGAATGATGAATAAACAGTGGGGTATGAATACACTAGATATCAGCCTGTGAGCAGTATGAACAGTGTGTATTAATATGCTAAGATATATAAAGTATGTAAACGGTAAGCAGTATAGTATAAAATATATAGATATTAATTTAATGATGATAAACATTGTGGAACAATGATGAAAAATGGGAATGGATGTGGCGACGTAAAACTGACACAAAACAACAACAAACTTTTGCCAGCCAATTGGAGAGTTTCATCAGCAGCACGTGGTAAAAACCACCAATGAGCGCTCAGCTCGAGATACTAGCGAGCCGTTTCCCATCAAGCATTTCGCTTCCGCAGCTCGTGGAGAGCAACTGCGCCAACTCGCCTCGCCTCGCTCTCAAGGCTGCGGGCGTCTTTGTCCCGCGAGATTTCAAAGTCTCATGTGGGCGTGCCTCCAGAGCAAGTCGGACAAAATCACTAACCATCATGCAACGCACTAGCAAGACGTTGATCGCAACTGCGCAGGTCTGCGCAGGTCTGCGCAGGTCTTGCTTGTCTCAAACAAGCCTAGTCACAGCCACAGTGAGGTCGAACCGGATGACTGCGGGGCTAACGGTTCCAGAGCCATATAATAGAAGAGTTACGATCTGCGGCTAGCAGTCTATGGTTGCAGCATAATAGACCGTTCGTGATGGACTTTTGAAGGTAAGAAGACGTTTAAAGATTTATATTGCGGATATTATCAGAACATCTGAATCAAATTAACTACACATGTGTATTAAAAGATGTTAGTGGATTATCTCTTCAATCAGTATATTTAACGTTTACAGATAACAGATTAGGCTAGGATACCGGATAAAGTTAGCAACACACGTTAACCATGAACAGCTTAATCCGTTCTCCTAATGTTATTTCCTCCAACGTTGTGGAATTAGAGAAAAGGGGCTTCTTAACATGCTGGACATGGTGGAGGGAGTTACATATTTGTTAAATATAACATTGGGGCGTGTGATTGTAGTGGGGATTGTGAAATGAGGATATCCATCTTGGAGTTCAAGCTAGTATAATAGTTAACGTTACACAATAATAAGGAAGAGAGTTATTTTTGTGATACATCGCTATTGATATGGATTTAGAGTGCACATTTGAGACTTCTAAACAGTAAACAAAAACATAATTTATGGGTGAGTGTTTTTAGCAGTCATATTATGTCTTTGTGATTCTGTTGATTATTACCTCTCTGTATTATGTTGCAGGTCAGCTGATTTTGGATTGATAAGGGAGAGGGACTTAAGTGAGAGTGAAAACACATGGTACGTTTAACATAGGTCGGCAATTTCCCATCCTATGCTAGATGTATCTAACCCTTTCTCCTGTCTCCCTCTTTCAGCACAAGAACCCCAGTGGGATTCAATGGAGCCTGAAGACCTGCAATGATATCCACATAACAAACAATCAAAAATGAAAAAGGGTCGCCACTTATTATTATTTTGTATTAAAAAAAAAGTACCTGGCTGGCGCCCCCTAGCAGCAGCGCGCATATTTCAGCAGCGGCGCTGTGCCGACACTATTTGTATATGGGGAAACACTGAGTTATATTGTTTGTACACATGGTTCTTTACATATATATCTGTTTGTTTAAGGTGTCCAGGTGATGCAGACAGGCTGGACCAGAGAGTGAGAGACAGAACTGGACTCCTCACAGCAGTGAACTTCAGCACAGGTACAAAGACTCTTTTTTCATACTGTACAAAGAATCAAGAAAGATATTGCTTTAAATAAATGAAGTATTGACTTGAATACACTGATATACATTCCATTAAACAATACTAAATACTAGATCACCTACACGCAGTGGCGGCGCCAGGGTATGGCTGGGGTAGGCTACAGCCATACCAATAAATGGCTTAGCCCTACCTTAGCCCGACCATGAAAAATGATGTTAAAGTAAGCAATAGCATGTTGAGAACACGGATTGCGAAAATCTACCGGTCGTGTCCACAACACACAAACTGATCCTACTGTAACAACAAGTGCACGTTACTGACGCAATATGGTTGAGACCATTCGTGCTTATGCTAGAGGGGTGCAAGGAATAGTCTAAGTAGGGGGGGAGTTTTATACACTAAAGGTGTGGAAATTCTCTCGCGTTATAATATCAGCGCGGCCGCGGTCAGATCAAAATGCCTGCGAATACAATTTGAACAGACCTACAGCCAATCGGAGCAACGAAACTTTGGGTCTGCTGCGTCATGCATAACTGATACGTCACGTTCACAGTGAAAAGTCCCCAAACTCGCGCCGAGTAAATTGCAGCAGACAGACAGCAGAACTTCTAGAATTAATTGTATATTTCGGATGGATAGATTTGTTCTTAAATGCCCTCGCATTGGTACAAGTCGAACAGGTGCCAGAGTCACACGACCCACTTGAAGAGTGAATAGTGAGTTTTGAATATATTTTGTAATAATGGGTCATTTGAAAAAGTGTTTTGTATGACAATAGAGACACAGGCCACCTGTTGTGTGCTGCGTCTGTCTCTCTCTGTTTACCTGTGTCTGTCTGTCTGTCTGTCTGTCTGTCTGTCTGTCTGTCTGTCTCTCGCTTTCTCTCTCGCTCTCGCTCTCTCTCTCCGTGTCAATTCTATATGCCAACTTTTCTTGTTTCTGCCGCTGCGTAGCATGTTGTAACAACGTAGAATTAGCAGAATAGGCTTTTGTATTGTTTAACTCACACCTGTTGCTCTCGATGTAATTTAGCTGATTTAGGTTAGCTGGTTAGATTTAGATGTTAACAAGCAATATGACTTTGTCAGCTTTCTAATTTAATGTATTGAAGGCAAAGATATTTAACACATAGTGAGAACTATAGGTTACTTGCGTAACCCCAGTACTAAGAGTAACATGAAGTGAGATGTCTCACTATGGGATGCGCCTCATCGTGGAGAAAACAGAAGCATCAATCTCATTACGCCAATCCTGATTGGCTGGTGATCTTGACATCAGCGTCAGGGAATTCACCCCCTATAAGTAGCTTGCGCCACGACGCATGCGTCATTCAAAATAGGCACCTCTTCTCGCTTCACCATAGCAAGGAGGGCCGTGGTGAGACATCTCACTTCATGTTACTCTGAGGCCTGGGGTTACGCAAGTACCCTATAGTTCTCATTCATAACACTCCGTTCAATGTCTCACTATGGGAAATTGTAGCTCCCGTATTGCCAGACGAGCTTATCTCAAAAATCACCAAACCGACCAGAACTTTAACAGGTAGGGCTCCGACTCAACCAGGTGCCCAGCACTGCTTGAGTCAAACTAGGAGTAAAACGTCCAGACTGTTAAAAAAGGCGGACAAAAGTGAGCGGCGAGGACCAGCTAGCCGCTTGCACCAATGTCTTGGATGGGAGACATCCTGGACAGAGCCCAGGATGCAGCCAGACTCTGAGTCAAAAGAACTCGCGAACCCGAGGGTGCCTGTGAACTCTGACTCGTATGGGCCCCACAACAATTGCTTCCACAAACAGTGGGAGAGCCGTTGCTTAGTAACAGGCTTGCCCTTATAAGGGATAGCCCAGGACACAAGGGGCTTGGTCATTATGACGAAGCACCCCTGCTCTGTCCCTGTACGTGCGTAAAGCACGGGCTGGATACGGAAAATCCGGCCGCTGTTCCCCGGAGGAATACAGTGGCGGGGAGGATGCCTCAATGTCAAATGTGGTACCTGAACCAACCGCCTTAAAATAAAGGCAGGGTTGGGCTTCAACCACACTCTGTTTGCCCTGAGGCGAACCGAGTGCCTGAAGACTATACAGATAACGCATGAGTGCCACTGGCTCGCTTTGCAGCTGCCAGGGTCAGCTTCATGTCACACTGTATTCAGATTGTACCACTCACGGGCCAGGCCCATAGGGCCAAGCGCTCTGGGTGTGGGTGAAAGATCGCGCTTGGGACAGTATGTCCCTGCGTAGTGGGATCTGCCATGGCTGCCCGCACAGCAGCTGATATATCTCCGCTATCCAGTACATAGCTGGCCAGTGTGGAGCTATCAGAATAAGTGTGTGGCGTTGCTCTCTCACTCTGGCCAGAGTTGGAGATATCAGAGCCAGGGGTGGAAACTCGTACAGAAGGCCCGGGGGCCAATCGTGCGCGAGTGCATCCACGCCTAACGGTGCATTCAGATCACGCATCGAAAAGAACAGCTGACACTGAGCGTTGTCTTTTGATGCGAACAGATCCACCGCGGCTCTGCCGTAACGCACCCACAGCTGGCTCACAATCCTTGGATGTAGAGTCCAGTCTGCATAAAGTGGTGGACCTCGCGGCAGATCTACTGTCCACTACTGTCTCCTGGTACGTTGCGTCGCTCTCAGAGAGAGGAGACGTCTACCACTCCATAGGATAAGTTTGCGCGACAGTGTGTGTAACTGGAGAGAACGCAAACCCCCTTGGCAGTTAATATACGATATTGTGGTCGTATTGTCTGTCCGCACGAGGACGTGATGTCCCCTGAGGAAAGGCAGAAAGCGGTTTAGGGTGAGAAACACCGCTAAAAGCTCCAGGTAATTTATGTGCGACCTTCATAAATACCTCCCCAACCTGTCAGACATGCGTCAGTGGTGACCACTTTCCGTGAAAGGACAGCACCCATAGGCACACCTCGTACTAAAAAAGTCGGGTGTAGCCAGTGGCGTAGTGCCATTACGCATTTCGCAGTAACCATCACTCTCCGCGGGCCATGGCGCTCGGGGTTTAGTTTTAGGGCGGCCACCCAGCGCTGAAACTCCCTCACGTGTAAGCGTCCCAGTCGTACGACCAGGATGGCTGACGCCATGAGCCCCAGCAATCGCAAGCATGTTCTGAAGAGAACATGTTTGCGCAGCTGGAAAAGAGCGAGACAAGCTCTGAAAGCTTTCACTCTTTCTGCTGACAAGCGAGCTGAAAAGGGCATAAACCCAGGAAGAGTATAGTCTGCGCGGGGCACAACGTGCTCTTCTCTGTATTTATTATGAAACCCAGGTTGAGCAGGTGCTTTACGAGGACATTTGTCTGCGTAACAGCCTCCTGCTCCGACTGTGCGAGAAGCAGCCAGTCGTCCAGGTAGGTCGCCAGGCGAATACCCTGTTGTCTTAACGGGGCTATCGCGGCTTCCGTACGTCGTACAAACACCCTTGGACTGAGAGACAGACCAAAGGGGAGTACTCTGTATTCATAACAGATCCCTTGAAATGCGAACCTCAGATATTTCCTGTGTGATATACTGGGATGTGAAAATAAGCATTTTTCAGGTCGACCAGTCATTTTGTCGCACGAGCCGCAGCAGAGATGTGTGAGTGAGCATTCTGAACTTATATATTTTTAGATATTTGTTCAGAGCTCTTAAATCAAGTATTGGCCGAATTCCATTCCCTCCCCTTTTGGGAACGAGGAAGTCCTTGGAATAGAAGCTGCCCTGACTCTGCTCGGCGGGTACAATAGATATAGCCCTCTTTTCTAGGGTGAGAGAATCTCTCTCTCCAGAATATGGGCTGACTCTCCTCGATCCTGCGAATGCCGAATGCCCGAGAAGCGAGGGGGGGTGACGGTGACTTGGAGTCTGTAGCTCCGTGTAACTGTCTTGAGAAACCCAAGCAGATGTCGTGAGCATCTCCCGCTGTATGCTCCTTAGAGCTAGCTGAGATGTCACGTCTCTTCCCCTCTGAGTCTCCATTTGTTGTGTTATGGGGCCCTCCAGTGTCTGAGCACTGTGGTGCCCCATTTCGACAATCCCCACCGACACATCACATGCCTGTGGCGGTGGTGCCCTTACGGCTCCAGCCGGCACTGCACACGCGCGTGACGGTGGTGCCTTCACAACCCCAGCCGGCACTGCGCATGCACGTGACGGTGGTGCCTTTACAGCTCCAGCCGGTACTGCGCATGCACGTGACGGTGGTGCCTTCACGACCACAGCCGGCACTGCACATGCGTGTGACGGTGGTGCCTTTACAGCCCCAGCCGGCACTGCGCATGCGCGTGACGGTGGTGCCTTCACAGACCCGTCAATTGTCCGCGCTTTGAGAGAGGCTGTAGCTGCTCTCAGAAGGGGAACAGTTGATGGACTGTTTATTGTTTTTCTTTTCATTTTTTTCGAGCTGCGTCCTTGGCTCGAAGCCTGCATAGCGGAAAATGTTTTATGACAGAAAAATCAATAAGTGTGTGACATGTGTTTATGCGGACTTGAGGATGGTGTTGAGGCATCTCTTGTGGCGGCGGGAACACATTTAGAGCTGGGGAACCGTAGACTTCCAGCTCTGTCACAGAGGGGAGAAGGAGGGGCTGTCATGCCGCTCGCTTCTTCTTCTTCGACTGTTGGCCGAAATTCTTGGTTGGCTGCGCCTGGGCTGCAGCCGGAACTGGAGATGTTCTAGGCCAGTTCGGCCTCGTCCCCTGCCTGGGCTGGGGACTCGGGCGGACTGCGACCTCTGCGTTTTCGGTATTTTGAACCGAGCAGGGTTCGGGGGAAGCTTGGACGAAGGGCTGGGCAGCGGCTGGGCCATACATCCTCACAGAGCTCTGCTTGGTATGCGGTTAGCAGTGAGGAAACGTTCAGAGCCCTGGCGGACAACGCTGCGGCTCTGTAGGACCGTTCAGTCCAACACACTCTCACTCCCTAAGCCTCCAATAGCGACGTTTGGTCAGTGTCCGTGGCGTCCAATTGTGACGCTCCTAGGCTCCTTCAGCATCATAAAGGGACTCTAATAGCTTTCAACTGATTGCAATGTATTCCCATCTGCGTCGGGATTTGACGCTCATGGAAGCACGGCATTCGTTTATGCTGGCTGCCCTTAAAGGCAATGTGAGCGTCCATTCCCATTGGATAACGGAGAATTGTACACCCGGAAGTAAGTATTCCTCTTACTGTCGATTGATTTTACAGTGATATCTGCATTACTCATCGACTAAAAAACACCAGATTATCCTTGTTAATTACACAACATTGATTGCTTTTAAATTGTGTGCAATGCTTTTGTATTTTTCCCCTTCGATTCGGAGAAACAAATATTTTTTCTGAGTAAATGATGGCAGATGGCAGAAGACACTACACTAACCAGAATCCCCAGCTATCGTTTGGCCTACACCATGTGCTCTGTTTGACAAACCCCGTTTTTTTCACCATTCATTCCGATGGCTGGCATCACATGATGATGATGATCTTCAAATTTCTCCCTGCAGAAAAAGAAAACATGGCCGAAATTCGTTTTATTCTCGGTAGAAAATGCCTATTTTAAAGTTAGTTTGGCCATGAAAATGCGTTTTGATGTCATTTGATGCGAGAAATATGAGTTGTTATTTCAGATTATGTGTGCAGTGGATGTACATGATCTTTAGTTTGCTAGTTATTACGAAGATTACTTCAGGAAATCGCGACGTTTTCATTGTTACCAAGGTGGTTGCTAGGGACGCTGCTATCGATATTATGTCTGTTATGTTGTGTAACTGTTTAATGGTGTTATCTTTATTGCTACCCCCTTCCCCGTCAATTTATAGTGTTGGTCCACAGCCTAAACATATTGGTTTAACAAAATCCGCATCTAAAGATAGCCTACGTTATTTTCCCCCTGTGCAATTCCAGTCCCACATCTCAGAGCACATCGTCATTAACAAATACCGGAAACAGACCAAAAACATTTAAAAAAAAATAATAATAATACTTTATTCCGAGTGTGCTTGCTTTTCTCTTTGAAAGTCATCACATAACGGCATTGTAATTCACGGTTCGGCTGCATTACATATTACATATCTGCCGTAGTTCTGTATTTATAGAGCCCTGATGAGAAGACAAACATGAGGAACTGAAAACGTGACGTGGATCATAAATATATCAGCCATTAAACAACATCTTACATTTCTTTTCACACAATACGTCTCCTTGCAGTATCAACACTAATTCGGCTCACTTTTATATTTTATCCAATTGGTAGATAGGCTGTATTTACACCATAAAGGTGCACAGCTGATATAAAGGGACACCTGGTGGTTAAAGCATGTTATTTAATTTAATTATTTGTATTATTAGATATTAATACGATCCCTATAAAGTATATTCATTACTCGTTATTCTCTACTAATAGTTAATTAAAGACTGTATGTAATGACTATTTTGCACATCTCTTTCAAGATTTCATGAATTTCTAAGGTTTATTGACATATCATATAGGCCTACACAACTGTGGTGTAGTTCTGCACTGAATGAAAAACTTGGGTTGCAGGTTCCTCAATAGTGCATTACAAGACATCTATCAATATTTGTGCATACCTCCAGCAATGTTAACTATGTTGAAGCACTTATTTTAACTTATATTATACATAATGTATTATACTCTTATAAGATGTATGTAGATATTTCATCTCCGGCCTTGTCAGGTATTGAACAATCAATAAATAAAGAATACGGAATTGTTGAATATAAAACACAGAATGTGTGTGATTATACTAAATGATTTTCAAATAAACACAACTGCATATTTAACTGTTACACATGCTGATGTAACGCAAATGTTCCAACTTGGGATCAATAAAGTATATCTTATCTTAAGCTGATCGATGGCTACTGCCATATTTGCAAAATGTGCCTCTGAACCATGACAAGTGCATGTTTCAGGCTTATCAATTAATGTAATGTAATGTTATCACAGGGGTCACACACATAAGACCAGCTGTTAAATAAAGCTCTTCTGACCTTAGCTGGCATGTGGGTATATATAGTAATACTGCCCATAATGGGCACAAGCAATTTTCACCCATTTATTAATTATATGTTTTAAATGTGAGTGTTTCCTGTCCCCTAAACCTCCAGGGATGTACACAGTTTAATACTGGCCACTTCTTATTATGGGAAATACGAAAACGTCATTTAAACGTCGTTTTCGCTACCGTGGTGACGGTAGTAAGGGGAAGCTAGCTAGCAACAGGTGTGTTGCTAGCTTGAAAAAATCAGATCTACCTTACTTTCCGGGGAAGAGAAGGGCGAGGTCGATTTCAATACTAACTGGCGTTAGTATTACCGTCTTCCTGCAAAGCAGAAGGAGTAGCCGGCGAGCGCCAGTCGACCGAAAAAGTTCAGTCTGTGGACCGTTAAGCTTGTCCGGCTACTATAGAGATGTGCTCTGAAGCGAGAAGAGGTGTTTGAATGACGCATGCGTCATGACGCAAGCTACTTATAGGGGGTGAATTCCCTGACGCTGACGTCAAGATCACCAGCCAATCAGGATTGGCGTAATAAGATTGATACTTCTGTTTGCTCCGCGATGAGGCGCATCCCATAGTGAGACATCGAACGGAGTGTTATGAATGAGAACTGCTACTATTTATCTCTCAATATTGTCTGTAAAAACGTGGTAAAAGTTATTCTTTCAGTGAGACAACAGAGCAAGCTTCTACAGTTGCACTACGTTTTGTAACAGTTTCATATTATTTTGATAATAAAATATATTTCAATGTTGATGAATTTCATACTGTTCATTCATAATCTGATTACAATTAAAAAATAATTATATCAACAGCCCCTAAACACATCTCTTTCATAAATAACACACTTGTTCTGCAATAATATGTGTTATGTTCCATGTCATTTTTGTTAGGAAAGGACATGCCTGAAAGACACGACTCAACATTTTCCCCTTAAATGAAAGAAGGCGGATATATCCATTTAACATACAGTAGGCTTATCTATTTTTATTATAACATTTTTCTGCGTGTCAAAATGAAAGACAACCCACACACCTATCAATCATCAAACCGTGGGGTCTTAATTCATTACGTGTTGATGTGGGGAGTGTCTCCCTCCGCAGCCGGTTGGCGTAGTTTTGGCACAATTCCGTTGTACAGACCGACGTTAACAGCAGCCCTGTCTGTGCACACGGAGACCGAGTCTGTCGTCCGGTGATCTAACCGCCTTCTGGAAAAGCTTCACGATCACTTTGTGACAAAAGTTTTCAAAACCGTGGCTACTGAAATCTTATTAACTGCTGTCTGTGCAATTTACTCCGCGCGAGTTGGCAGACTTTATTTTGCTAACTTTAGCATCATTTTTCATGGTGTGGCTAAGCCATTTCTTGGTATGGGTGTAACCTACCCCAGCCATACCCTGGCGCTGCCACTGGAGGCAAGTATGGGGCGGGCCATTCTGCACATGCGTTAAATATTTTAACGCAATTCATTAAAAAAATTAATTACCGCCGTTAACGCGATAATTTTGACAGCACTAGTCTATATATATATATATAGATATATACATATAGATTATACATATGTATATAATAAGTGTCACGATCCGTCACAATCCGATTTTATTTTATATTTGCGTGCATTTCCTGTTTGGAAAGTGGCACTGTACTGATAGTGGTGATTTTATTTTGGAATTCTTAGCGTGCACTTCCTGTACTGACAGTGGAGGTGTCCTGAGAGTGGCGGAACTGTCCTGAGAGTGGAGGTCTGCAGGCAGACCCCTCTCCCGCCCCTTCGCTCCAACCCCCCTCCCTCCCCCCACATCTACAGGTGAAAATTACTTTTGCGACACATTTATGGGCATAGATATGTCTCATAATTATTTGTGTGAACATAAAAATAATTTGTGTGTAAATATGTGATTTATAAATGTAAAAAATCATCCACAAATGCATTTAAAAGATTTGCAAACTCACAAATAAATTTGCAAGTGTAAAACGAATCTCCAAATACGCTAAATATTTTCACAAATAAAAAAAAGATCTGTGAATATGTCTTTAACATTTACAACTTTCGATCAGGCATTTGTGAATCCATTTTGTATTTGTCGACCAAAAATGCGCTTGTGGATCTCAAATCTCTGCTCGTGGATCTCACATTTCTGCTTGTGGATCGTCTTTTTACACAAACGGAATTTTGAGAGATATTTTCTGCCGGTCTCGGCTAAAATATACTCGTGTCACTCAGTTATTTTCTGAAACCACGTGATGGCCTGCTGATGACGACATTTCCGCATGATTTCAAAGTAAGAGCATGATGGTTTGTTTAATGCTCTGTTTTTTATTATAATGAACAGCGGAACGTTAGATGCATTCATCATCATCATCATCATCATCATCATCATCATCATCATCATCATCATCATCATCATCATCATCATCATCATCATCATCATCATCATCATCATCATCATCATCATCATCATCATCATCATCATGTTATAGTGATACAGTTAGTTTGTGTTTATTGGATCAATATAGCATATATCGAGCACTTTCGTTGATGTTGAAGTACAGGCTATACGCCACTTTCGGATCCCGGGGGCAGCAGCTGGCAGCGAAGCAGCCCAGATAAACTCTTTCTTCATTGTTTGTGTATTCATTCAAGATGTTGTACGCCAACTAAGCAGACAGAAAATCTGCATATTCTCTTGGATGTACTCGTGTGCATGTGTTTTGTGCTGTGTCTGACCGCCCTATTCACTTTTACAATCACATTATTTCCACACCAGTTTATTTTTCACAATTTCTGCCCTCTTTAGAAGCAGGCTACATCTTTTGATGAAAAAAATGCATTTTTTTATTTAAGATTTCACACCATGGCTGTGTAACTTGGAGCCTCACTCACCAGTTGAGCCCCCCGTTCAGTCAATTTCTGGTGGGTTTTTGGTGTTTATCAAAATAATGGAAAGTCTTTCATATGCTGTGTGACTGACACAGTCGGTATTCATCTTTCAGGGTGAATGAACAAGAAATGTTTTATGCTTCTACCCGTCTTTCTAAAAACTCTTTATAATATTAAATTGCTTTGGAAATGGTCAGAGCCTGCGAACCATCCGGGATTCTGTTTATCTGATGTGAGTGAATTCATTATGTCCTTATTGAAAAAGCAAAGAATGAGCGCCATACTGAATAAAAGATATAGGAAATAAATATATAGCAGCTACAGTATTCTCATTCATTTCCTCTTTTGTTCAAATAAATAGCAAATGGATCTGAATATGAATAAGTTGAGTGAATATTGTTTGAGCTTCCATAGATTCTGTTTGAAGATCACCCATGAGTGATCTCCCACTGACACCCTGTTGATGGCTGGATTATCCAGTTGTGTTCTTGTTGTTTGCAGAGGGAATAGCTTGTCAGGTTGTTTCCTGACAGCAGGGTCAGTCGATAATGACGGAGCACTGCTTTGGCTTTCCAATCAATGCTGTTTTTCTTACATTTCCTGGGGGATGAACTGATTTGATAACTGAAAGAAGTTGCATATTAGATTGTGCTGTTAAATATACCTGTCATGACATGTCGTCAGATGGTGAGTGATGATATTTGTGTTTTTGTACTCACGACATCGACTCTCCTCTTTTGAAGGTGCGGACTGATTTGGTTCACAGATGAAACATTGGAGCACTAGAGGGAAGAACAAAATGTTATTAAACTTTTTTTCTCTCTCCGTTAAATCTCAATATTTCATCGGTTTTCTATTTTGGGTAATTTATATATTCAGATGGTTCAGTTATCACCAAAGGCAGAGTCGTGATAAGCTTAATACGCTAACTGCGTAGGCTCAGATTATGAGCCTGGACATGTATCATTTGTTTATTTTAATCTCATATATTTAAACATGACTACATCTTTAATGTTTGAAATTAGGTTTTGTTGCACTTCATACACAGCACAGTGTATTTATTTGTGTATAAGTAAAGGGTTAACATCCAGGGAGGGACTTAATTTGCCAGCAGGCACAGGGCTCAATCATTTTAATGAAATGTTCACAAAACCATGTGCAGAAGCCAAGGTTTCTTGGTATCTCTTTTGGAATATATATTTTCTATTGGCACGCTGGATTCATACACTCTCCCATTTGAGACAAGGCCATCTTGTTTATCCCATTAGACAGGATCTCGGATTCTAAGAGCCTGCTCAAAAAATGTAATTTGTCGCGATAAGCCAATACATGCTCCTTCATCGGTTTAATGTTCAAATCCATTAAAGAAGCACTCTCCTTAGCAGAATTGGAGGGAAAAAACAAGTAAGTAGAAACAGCGCCTCCGAAACTCTCATTGATCCGGGAGATCCGTGAAATAAGCTCCTGCATCTCTGCTGAACGGCAGTGAGTGACTCGCAAAAAACCCAAATTATATTTTGAGTTGTTTTTCTGCAACTCACGGAATATATATCAAACTTTCAACTTTTTCTTGTAACTTTAGCCCAAGTTGGCGGCTTTGAGTAGAAGCAGGTGAAACCCAGGCTCATGTGGGCAAAGAGCACTGATTAATTCAGTAATGTGCACAACACCAAAGTGAATTGGTCTGGAAATCTCAACAACACAGGAGGTCTGCAGGGTCTACTAGGCCTAAACTGTCTTCAGGGAGGCAGCCGACGATGAGGTGGTTCGCAGTAATTAAATCTGCCATATGTTGGTACTAGTTTCACATCCCAGGCTGCGTGTCCCTCAACAGAGCAGATGCGACAAACTATCAATTGTTTTGGAAATTAAACCTATCAGGACTTGAACATGAGAGATTGAGAGAGAGAGCTGCTTCTGTCCTCTTCCAGTCACATTCTGAAGCTTGGCATACTTCACAGCCGTCCGTCCGAATGCTTTCCAAAAGGAGCCATGAACATGCTGACTGTCCTGTTTCTCTCCTTGTTTTACATGTTGGGTGTTAATTGAAGCCTTGGTGGTTTCAGATGGATCAGATGGAGGGAAGATAACTTCAGATGGATCCAACATGGATATACGAGACTACTGAAATAATTAATTTCACACAATGTTGTGGTTCACATGATCTACTCTCAGTGGCACATGGAGAGTCCTGATCTCAGCCTGCTGCTGTGCTCCCTGCAGCTAGGAGCGAAACAATCTCTGTCTGTAGCGCCATCATCAAAGGAGTTTTCAAAGTCCTTATTGCCACTAATTAGATTGGTGTCTTTGAGAAACCTTGTAGACCCTGTCAGTTTACACTCTGTTGTGATCATCTCCATGTGGAGTTTCTAGTTTTTCATATTCTCTGAAGTAAGTTTGTAGCTGGAGTGGAAGGGTGCTTTTTGTCGATAGCATCCTCGTGGAGAAAAGCTTGATGGGCCTTTGGATCAATAATTCTTCAAACTGCTTCAACAGGGATTAACTTCTCCTCTGAGGCTGCTTCTCAGTCAAAGCTCGGCTCATTTAACAGCTAATTAGATGCTTTCTATTGAGCATATGGTTCTTGTGAAGCATCTGTTTCAGCAGAACATACTGTTAACGCTGAATTTGCACATGCTAATCAGTGGGAATACGGCGGCCCTGCTTCAGCTAATAACAAATAATATCTATGGTTTCAAGTTAACTCACCTTTAGTAGCTTTAATGTTACATTTTGATCAATATTGGCAGAGTGCCCGCTGTATAATAATTCACTTGAGTAATGTCAAGTTGTCAGGTGTAGTTTTTAAACACAGTTCTTTTTCAAACCAGAGCAAATCATCATGACTCCACAGTGGAGCGTCAACTGTCCCTCCATTACCCGATCAATCGAGCCGGCTTGCCTCTGACAACTTCCTCTTTATATTATATTTCAAGACAAATGGCACAGCTGATGCTCAGTTCATTACCCGTTCAGAAAGCAAACTATTGTCTATCTGTGTTTTGCAGTAATTACGCTCGTTCCCGCTCTTGTCAATGTGCATCGCTGCAGACAGTGGTTGGTTGTGTTTCAAATAAAACACAGCCGTGATGACACAGAGGAGACCAGACTACGATACAGCTCTCTTCATAACAGACCTCTCTGATTATATTTATGAAATTCAATTACTCTGACACAGACAGATGGACTTGCTGTCAGTGGGGACCCTCGTCATTTGTTAGCATCAGCGGACATGTCAGCCCCGAGGCACTGATGGGGCCGAGGCTGTGTGACTGGAAACAAAAGAAGGGATAGAAAGAGAGAGGAATTGTAGAGCCAGTCAGCAAGGTTTACAAGCTAACTAACACTCTATAGCTTTGAAGAGTATGTTTAAATTTTAATAAGAATATTTTACTATCTTATTGTGTCAATAGAAAAGCAAAAAAGTGTAAAGCAGAAATCTGAATCAGAACAGGTTAACTAAACTCAGCAAAGACATAGTCTCTGTTTAAAGCAAATGTGATATTTATGTACTTCATCTTGTATGTTTAACCTTTTATACACATAACTCTGCAAAATGTAATGTTTACACTTTATAGGTTAAAAAAGCTAACTATTTCCACTATTTGTGCTAAGCTAACAAGGGGGGCTGTGGGCTCTCCACTGTACACTTATATTACTATTCAACACAGTCTCACGGCATTTCATGTTATAGTCACAAAATTAATCTATTGATTCATGTTCACCAACACGATTTCCGGTCAAAATGACGTAGTGCGGGCTAAAGTAACCTGTATAACCTGTTTCTGTATAAACTGCTTCAACAACTATAACCTCGGCCCGATATATCTTAGGAGCTAATAGTCTTGGGAAAAGGAGGGAGTCTGTGTAAAATGTATGCTTGGGAAAAAGAGCGAGTAGCGCCAGGTGAAACCGGCCAATGGAGAACTACCAACTCACCAACTCACTGTCTAGGGCCCGCCCAGGAGTGAAGCAACCAATTCGAAATATGAAGGGAGGAGTAACCAACACAACTCCTCCCCTAGAAACTGTATGTAAGCCGTCCAATATTCATGCTCGGGACTCTTGTTCGGACTGGCTGTCTTGGTCAAGCCCCCAGGAAGTGCGCCGGACTCAGATGAAAATATTCGTGCTGGCCAAACGGCGGTACTACACTTCCGTTTGGTTGCCAGGCCCGGAAACACCGTTTCCCATTGACCTACATGGGGAAAGAGTGGTCTGTAAATCATTGGATAATTTTTTTTTAAACTAAATAAACTACCCAGTATGAACACTTGTATAGCCCTTATTAAAAAGATTCGTTCCTCAAGTTGTAAACATGTGCTAATAACGTTATTCTGAGAGTTATTTCCCTCTGCATTATGAACGCGCATCTAACTCACGGGACCGCGACGCTCGACACGTTCATGTGACGTGTTCAGCACTACATGCGTTTATCTTTACCCATGGATGCACAATAAGAACAGACCCATATCGTCTTACTGCCATCCCACGGAACTGTAATAAATTATTATTATTATATTAATTAATATTAATATAAAATTATTAATAATTTAATAATAATCATTATTAATATTTATTAATTAATGTAATATATATTCAGAATTTTAATTATATATAAATATACATATGTAAATATATAATATATATGAAATAATGTATTATTACATTGTTGGCCCTGCATTGGATTATTATCAGTTCTGGTAATATCTTCCTAGATAACTACGTCTGAAAGCAGAAATCTAGGGCAAATAATTGAAAGTAAATATTCAACAATTACACCAATTGTATTGTATATTATGTTCTTTGCAAGCTCTTGCGGGCCACATCAAATTAGGTCGCGGGCCGAATTTGGCCCCCGGGCCTTGAGTTTGACACCCCTGCTGTAATTCATCATTTGTAAAATATTATACTAGATGGGCTGTATGATGTACATCTTGTATTAAATGAAGTTAATATTACCGACGTAGATTAACGTCCCTGTAGCTTCTTATTGCACTTGCAATATACCATTAAAGGAGTTGAACATTGCTGTTTGCTATTACTATAATACCACGCAGGGATAAGCCAGAGTTTACAATCTTTGCATGTGGGCACAACACGTTTTGACCCAGATTAATTAGCTATACCATAAGATATCGCCCGAGGAAGTCATCATACGTATAAATATATAAATAAAGATATATGTGTCAAAGCTCTCATCAAATTAAAGGTGGGGTAGGTAAGTTTGAGAAACCGGCTCGAGATACACTTTTTGTTATATTGCATGGAATGCTCTTAACATCCCGATAGCAATGAATATCTTAAGTGCTTTGACAAAAAAATCCATACAAAAATGTCATCTGTGGAAGCTGTGGCGCTGTAAAAAGTATGACCAATCATTTTAGCCGGCCCGGCTAAAATAACTGGATGGCCTACCTGCCTGTCAGCCTTCCATCTGTGCACACACTTATCTCGTGCCCTCATTGGTCATGTGCGCGTTCATGTGTATTGGAGGAGGGGCTCTGTAAGGAAGTGGCAGATTTTTTCCGGTTGTGTAAATTCAAATTCTAGCGCACTCGAGCTGGTTTCTCCAAAATGACCCATCCCACCTTTAACAGTTGTATTAAATGTGGGGTAGGTAAGTTTCAGAATCCGCCCCTTCCTTCAGACTTCCTTACAGAGCACCTCCTCCAACACACATGAACGCGCACATGACGTCAGCAGACTGGTGAAAGTGGCCGCCTGTTGCTGGCGAGTCATTAGAGGTTTCTCAATACTCTAATTTCCCCTCCTCGACTCCTCGGTCCTCCGGTAGTGACCCGGAAATGGATTTCAGCGCGCCATGTTGAAGGACATCTAATTTCTCTAAATGCACATCGAGGACCGAGCCTCGAGGAGGCTCTCTGGAGGAGCTCTAACCGAGGAGACACTGATGGTTCCTCCACGGCTCCCGCGGACGCATTTCCGGGAACGGTGGAGGCGTTACGCACGGCCGGACTTATATCAGCCAATGACAGCTCTGCATGCATCCCCTGGATATTATTTTAGAAACTGCTTTCATCGCGACGCGATGTTTACAGTAGCCTCATCCCAATACCCCTCCTCGACTCCTCCTTTCCCTCACTCGCTTCCCTTCCTTGCGTCTTAGCTCCTCCTCCGTAAGATGCGAGCGAGAGACATGAGGAGGTGACACGAGGACAGAGGCAGTGACGTGCACAGGTACGGGCTAATGTTGCCCGGGCAACAGCCCGTTTGCCATTTTTGTCCGACCTGCCCCTCTGGAGAGAGCGAGAATTGTGTTTTCTATTGTGACCGAATCAACATGATAAGCCCAAAATTTGTATTGTAGCGTTTCACTGCGATAAAAACACAACTTGTCAGCGCTTTCATCTGCCTCCAGTCACGTGACTTTGTTTACAATCTGACAGCTGGAAGCTGGTGAAACAAGAATTGAAACGACTTCTTCGTTGCACGCCGGGAATGACTTTTCCTGCTATCTGCACCGAGGCCAAAGCGCTTGAAAGGGAACAGGCTAAAGATGGAACAGAGACATGGGCCTGTCGCACTTAAGCCCCCAGGCCTCCACAAACCCACCCACCTGCCACGCCTTCATATCCCTTAGTACCCCCACCTGCCCAGGACAGCCAGGCATTATGGGACTCTCTGCGGGCAGAGCTCCAAAAGGACCTTAAAGACCAGATGTTAACACTGGGCAAGTTTCTCATGGAAGAGATGCATGGTCAAATTGCTAACCTCTCTCTGGGGCCTGTTGACTCAACTGTACAGAGGCAAAACCCACAAGCAGGGCCCGCATTTCAGCCTAGGCCTCGTCAACCACCCCCGGGCACAGCCAGTGGGACCCCCAAGGTCGGCCAATCTGTTTAGAGTGTGGGCAGGCGGGTCACACCCGCCGGTTCTGTTCCAGACGATGCTCTGGACCTTCGGATTTTTAGTCTCCTCGGTCGCTGCGGGGCAAGCGGTCGAGGAGGGGACCCAGACCACACCCCCAACAAAGCCTGCATTGATTGGTACATGCCCAGAGGTGGATGTAATTATAAGTGGTGAAAATATTCCTTGTATATTGGACACTGGTTCGCAAGTCACTCTGTTCAGTTATTCTCTGTTTCAGGAGAAGTTTGGGGAAAGATTGGTCCGAGGAGACATCCCCTGGCTCACTCTGAAGGCTGCAAATGGGCTTCACATCCCATACATTGGATATGTGCTTTTAGACTTTGAGATAAATGGGGTGAAGGTAATGGGGAAGGGTTTGGTGGTGGTTGAAGATTCCTGCCTGCAACAGGAATGTGCCTTATTGGGGATGAATGTGATTGGGGACTGTTGGCAATCTTCCAGGATGGCCACCAAGGAGAGGCGGCCTTCAGGTCAACACTGCCACCTACGGTCAGCACAGCCTGGGGAAAGGCTTTTGCTGTTTGTCGACGAGTGGGCCGTGTTGGATCCCCCACCGAACTGCAAGGGGTTGCCAAACTGCCACGTCAGTCCGCTGTGTTGGTTCCCCCAGAGACAGAAATGATTATCTGGACCCAGGTGCCCCAAGCAGTTGGCACCCCAGACTGCTGTATTATGGTGGAAAATCTCCACAATGATGACCAGGAGTGGTGGGTGGCGAGGACACTGAGCTGGGTAAGGAGTGGAAGAGTGCCGATAAGAGTGTGTAACCCCCATCCCTTCTCCATAGAGATCCCCCAGCGTCGTGCCCTGGCTACAGTGTCCCAGGTGGATCCTCAGGCTGTGAAGACCGAGGAGGAGTTGGTGTTGAGCCACACGGGGCCATCTGCGGTGGAGGTAGAGGTGAGGAGTATAAGCAGCACTCCAGTCCCGAATGCTACTGTACCTCCAGCTCATCCGGCCCTGGCATTGCAGGGAGAGGACCTCAACCATAACGAGCATCAGCGTTTAAGTGATCTACTTCGGAGGTGGACCAAGGTTTTTGCAGCCAATGAAGATGATTTTGGCCACACAAGTGCAGTCTTGCATCAGATCCCTACCGGTGATGCACCTCCAATCCGACAGAGACACAGGCCAGTTCCACCAACACTCTATGCTGAGTTACGAGCCCTACTGGAAGGTATGTTGGAAAATGGGGTTCAAAGGGAAAGTTCCAGCCCCTGGGAAGCACCTGTAGTGTTGGTAAGGAAAAAGGATGGATCGTGGCGTGTTTGTGTAGATTACCGGAAACGTAATGCCATAACTCACAAAGATGCTTTTCCTTTGCCCAGAGTCGAAAAATCGCTCACCCACCTCAAGGAGTCAGCTTGGAACTCCACACAGGATCTGGCTAGCGGGTACTGGCAGGTTGCGGTGGACCCCCGAAACCAGGAGAAGACCGCCTTCACAACACCAGTGGGCCTCTTCCAGTTTGAGCGGATGCCGTTTGGTCTGTGCAATGCTCCAGCCACATTCCAGCAGCTCATGCAACGCTGTTTGGGAGGGCAAGTAAATGACTTTCTATTGATATACCTGGATGATATCATTGTGTATTCTCCCTGCTTTGATAGTCATCTCAAGCACCTGGAACAAGTGTTTGAGAGACTACACCAGCACAGCCTAAAGCTCCAGCCCCACAAATGTCACCTGTTCCAGAAGGAAGTGAAGTACTTGGGACATGTGTTCAGCAAGAAAGGGGTGGCCACGGACCCAGAAAAAACTGCAGCTGTGCAGGAATGGCCGGTCCCCAAGACAGTCACTCAAGTCCGTTCTTTCTTAGGCTTTGCAGGCTACTACCGCCGATTCATCCCTGCCTTTTCCCGGCTGGCAGCTCCCCTGAATGTTCTGCTTCGGGGTACTGCAGGGGTTAAATCAACAACAGTTAAGTGGTCTCAAGAGTGCCAGGGTGCGTTTGAGGAACTTAAGCAAGCTCTATTACAGGCGCCTGTGTTGGCGTATGCAGATTTCAAGTTACCCTTCCTGTTGTATACAGATGCCAGTTTGGATGGGCTGGGTGCAGTACTATCACAGGTTCAGCAGGAGAGGGAACAAGTGATTGCATATGCCAGCCGTAATCTAAGCCCTAGCGAAAAGAATGACCAGAACTATAGTTCTTTTAAGTTAGAGTTTCTGGCGCTATTTGGGCAATCACAGAGAAGTTCAAACACTACTTGTGGGGCACAGAATTCACAGTGTTTACAGACAACAATCCCCTGGTACACCTGGGGACAGCTAAACTGGGGGCCGTGGAACAGAGGTGGGCAGCCCAGATGGCAAACTTCACCTTTTCAGTCAAGTATCGACCCGGTGTGGAAAACCGGAATGCAGATGCCTTGTCCCAGCTCCCAGGGGAAGTAGATATCAAAGCAGTCTACAACGTGCCCAGAGCTCAGGGAGGTCTAAGAGTGAAGGATCCACCAGATGGACAGGACTGTGATCCAGGGTCTTGGCTAGAGCGCCAACAGGGAGACCCGGAGTTGGACAAGGTGAGACAATTGATAAACCAAGGATTAAATGTGTCTCAGGTGCGACGGTCTGAGTTCTCCCAAGTGCACGGGTGGTTGCAGACATGGGATCGGCTGGAACTTTGTGACGGAATCTTGGGGCGCCGCATTCAGGAACCCGACACGGGCCAGGAGGCTTTCCAGTTGATTGTCCCAACCCAACATGCCCGGGAGCTGTGGGAGGATTACCACAAAGCGGCTGGACATGCCAACAGCGAAAAGGTCTTGAGTATCCTGCAGCGCAGATTCTACTGGCTGGGGATGGCTAAGGACATAAAGTCCTGGACAGTAGTATGCCCACTATGTGTGACAGGGATGGCTGGTCCCAAGGTGAGGGCCCCTCTTCAGCCCATTGTATCCAGTTACCCATGGGAGGTTGTAGCCCTGGACTATTTATCATTGGGACGGCCAACCAACACCCACCAGTATATCCTGGTTATGACAGATCTGTTTTCCAGGTATGCTGTGGCAGTGCCCACCAAGGACCAGACAGCCCAGGCGACGGCGAGACATTTGTGGACCGCCCTCATCCAGCCTTTCGGGTGCCCAGAACGGTTCTTGATGGACCGAGGAGGTGCCTTTGAGTCTGAAGTAATGCGGCAGCTCTGTGAACTGTATGGCTGTACAAAGAGCCGCACTACCCCATACCATCCCCAGGGAAATGGGGCCTGTGAGCGTTTCAACAGAACTTTGCTGTCATTATTGGGCACACTAGGTGCAGAAGAACAGGTACGGTGGAGGGAAAAGCTGCCAGCTTTAGTTCAAGCTTACAACAACACTGTACATTGTAGCACTAAACTGACTCCCTACTTTGTACTTTTTGGCCGTCATGCCAGACTGCCTGTTGATCTGTGTGTAGGTGTTGTCCCCCCACAGAAAAAGGGAACAATTAATGGCTGGGTGAGAACACACCATCAGACACTGCTTGAAGCGTATAGCCGGGTACGAGCTCATACCAAGCAAAGGCAGAACTGGGACCAGGCACGGTATGATAAAAAGGCCCATGCTATCCCTTTGTTGCCCGGAGGGAGGGTGCTGATCGGGAACTTTAGACGGAGAGCCAGAGGCAAGTTGGAACCACATTGGGTGCCTTCTCCCTATGTTGTCTCACAGGTACGGCCTGGCCATCCAGTGTATAGTATCCGGCCCGAGAGGAAGGAAGGACCAATACGGACGATGCACCGCAACAACCTGCGTCCCTGCCCAGCAGGATTATGGACTGAGTCTCAGGTGTGTCCTCGGGAAATTAATTCCCAGCCTAAACAGCCTGTATTCTTGTTGCCTTTTGCCCCTGAAGCTAGGTGGGACTCTCAGCCTACTCCAGTCATACCAGGCCTAGTGCCTGAGCCAGAGCAGTTCGGGAACTAGAGCAGGTCCCAGCTCAGTTGGACCCTGAGCCTTAATTGAAGGGTGGGCTTGTGCCAGGGGAAGGACAAGGCCCTGTGAGAAGGTCGCAGGGTCGAAATGTTGGGGTGCCTCCACAAAGGTACCAGGTCTAAGGGGTAATCGGGACGACCACCATTATCGGGGGGGGGAAATGTCGCCAGTAGGGATGGGATTTTCGTATGTCAAATGATGATGCATTATATTTATTGTGTGCATATGTATTTTAAGCAGAAGTGGGAACAAATGTGTGTTTCCATTCATAAAAGGGTTAGCCTGTCAGGTGGGCGGAGTATGTGTGTTGTTGCAGCTGGTGTGAATCAACTGGATAAGGTCAGCGTGATTGGCTGCTGCCTGCCCAGCCTTCCAGGGAGCTACGTGGATTGGCCGGTGGTTGGTTAAAGTGAGGAGCCGGGACATTTACCGGGAGGGCCGGCCTGGGAGAACGGAAAAGGTGAAGCTACGAGGTGAAGAGGGAACGGGAAGCAAGGCTCTGGACCGATCGACGAGGAAGTGACCGTGAGGCGAAGGTCCGCTGTGGAAGTTCTGCTGCACTGCGATTTGCTGTACGGCTGCAAGCCGCTGATCGACGGGTCGGTTGAAGGCAGAATTGCAACGCTCCCAAGTTCCTGTCTATTGCAACGCACTCATGTTCCTGTTATTGCAACGCACGCAAGTTCCTGATCTTTGCAACGTCCTCAAGCAACGTCCTTTCGCACCATGCGCTTGTTCCTATCAGGGCCAGTGCGCATCTGAGTCGGACGCGCTCCGAACTATTGGGAAACGCATGCCAAGTCTCCAACTGCTGCCTTCCGACCAGATTCCGGGGTCGCTCAGTATTGAAACCCGCTGCGCTTAAGGAAGGGTGAGAGAAATAACTTGTAACTCCTCTCGGTCTGAGGTGGTTAAATGAACAAGGAGAGTATGGAGTGCAAATAGTGCCACTCGTTGTCATTTGCCCACCAGTGCCAGTGACTGTTCCATTTTACTCCTTAGCGGCCAGTGAGTGGGAGAGCATGTTCATTGTGTTATGTGTGTAGTGCTTTCTTTAAATAGACGTGTCATGTGTGTAGTGATTCCCTAATAGAAGTGCCATGTGTTTGCGTTATTTGCATGCTTTGTGATATTTTACTGTTAGTTGTACCATTGATAGTCCCTCCGGCCAGCAGGGGGTGGAATAGAGCAGTAACAGCCTGAATGACGGGGTGGTCTATAGGCACTGCATTGCTTGGCCTTGTCATACATTTCCATGTGAGAAGCTTGGCTGATATGGTCCCTTACTACTTAATTTATAATAAAGATTATTGTGTTACCTGATATCTGCCTGCTCCTCGTGTGTGGGTGGGTTAATTGGGGGATTAAAAGAACTGGGTGCCAGCAAGTGGGCCATTACATAGAGGGCTCACTCGCGACATTTACCTTAGCATAATTACTAATGGCTCGGACGTTACACTAGCTAGCTGCTAACTGCCGCGGCCGCCTCGTTAATATCAAATCCATCATAACAATCGCGCGGTGCTGTTACGTGTACGCAAATTGACGTGCTTGATGTGAACGAGCCTTTTGGGGTGCGTGGTTAAAGTTGCGCATGTTCTTTGAGCGCACATACGGGTACTTCTCAGGCATGCCGGGTAATCTGAGTTTCACTCTCGCAAAAGTTGGGCCATTTTATCATCATGCGCCAGCAACTCTCGTAGTAATGAATGAGGCCCCGCCTCCCACGCTGTATCCAGTTCTTATTATACATCCATGGTCGTGGTACGTATATCACACAGTGGTAGAACTTGAGTCCAGAGTACTCTGTATTTTGTATTGTTGCTTTTACCATTAAAACAGATTATTGTTTTATTTAGTGTTTGAATCCTTCTTCCTTTAACTGACCACTCATCAACGGACGGCGCGGAGAAGAGGTGAACCTTCCACCGCCACCATTGGGTGGCGCTCTAACAAGGAATGAAACATACTACCAATAGAAATACATTGCTTTTAAAATCATTGTGTGACTGTGTTGGTGAACACGAATCAATAGATTAAATTAATTTTGTGACTATAACACGAAATGCTGTGAGACTGGATTGTACTATTACTATTAGTCTACTCATCATGAACTGTACATCTTAGCATGCGAAAAAGGTTTTCAGTGCCTCTGGAAGAAGGTGTCAAGTTTGGGAATGTAAAGCATTTGAGTTAGACTTGTTCTTGAAATGCAGAAAACCACTGTTAACTGGGCGATTGCAACATTTACTGTAACCGGCACAGAATATCTATACTTGCATTATGAGAAATGAAGAAGGCAGATGTCAGGATGTTGCTCCCCAAATGCTACATGTGTTGACTATCATTTTATTGCAAGTCCTACAACAAGTGTGACACTGACTTTCTATAGAGCACTTGTTTGTGATGGAATATTTTTGGAAGATATTGCACTCTTTGAATATAAATGGTCACAGGCTTGACAAAAGTTGAAAATCACATCTTATAGTCTTAAATCAACAGCCATCTGTGCTGATGTGTCTGGGCCATAGACTGTATATATAAAGGTCTGGGCCCATCTACCGACGTCTATTCTGCATCCTGCCTGTTTCTTTTCCTTTTCAACATATTGAAATTGGATGTCTCATATGGCATTTCAATGAATACGAAATTCAAATGAAAACGAAATGATAAGATACAGTACTTGGTCCTTTAATCCAGCTAGTTGCCGCTCAGTTCGGTGCCCTCTGTTGGTGAATTATGGATGAGTCTGAAAATAAGGCTATGTGGGAATTCATTGAGGAACTGCTGACAGTGTTGGTATACCGTTATCTACCGTGGGAGCTGGGGCAGGTAAATGAAAATAGAAAAGGCCGGTAGTTTCATGCAAAGTATGTTAAGTAAAAGCCAGACAAAGACAAGCAGAAACCCCATGAGTCTTTGTGTTTTTAACTTGCACTGAAACCCTTTAGTTGCTGCAAGCTGGGATGAGTGGGCTGGAAAAAAACGGAGGCCAAACCAAACTCGCAGACCGAGGCTGTAAAGCATGACGCGTGATCCGATTTTGAGCCTGAAGGGTTGTTATCACACCTTCCTCCTACTGTCTCTGTGATACAGCAGCCCACGCCTCACACTGCGCTTCGGTCCTCCTTGTGTAAAAGACTTCCATGAGGGAAAATGAAATAAAAATTAAAATCCCAGAGATATTTTCACACATACTGTTCTCTGAAAGTAGAGCTGGGAATAAAAGGAAGAGAGAGAGATGCCAAACAGAGAGGGAGGGATGTGGGGGAGGGAGAAAGGGGCAACAGACCAATGCACACATCTAAAACATCTGAGAGTTACTCACTTGAAAAAGATTTGGACTGGTTTTTCCAAAACCTTCTGGAAAAAAGACTCTCCTCGGGGTAATATCCTTTAGAGAAACATGGCTCCAGCTGATGAAGTGTGTGAGTGAACGCCAGCAGAGACACAGATCTACTGTTTGAGAGCACCCTGAGGAGGCCAGGAGAAACTAAACGAATGCTTTGCACTGAACTAAAGTGCCAGTAGTGACTTCACTCACTCAATCTTCCTATTTATACTATAAATATTTTACCCATTTATTGGACCAAGCCTTATCATGATCTAAGCTTGAATAGCTTCTTGGGTGAAAAATAACTGAGTACATTTAGTTAAGTGCAGCATAATGGATATTATCTAAGTTAGAGCAGGGCGGTGAAATTGTATGGTAGACAATACTGCAGTCCGAAGTTTAAATATGTTGCACTTTTCCTCAGGTATTTCTATTAAACTGATCTGTTGTCCCTCACTCAAGAAGAAAATAATCCATAAAGTGAAAAAGAAGCTAACAATGAACACAACATCCAGAACTATATTAAAAACCTACCAAGTTCACACATTATTGCTACATGCATTTTAAAGAATAAAACATTATCATGGATGATCAGAGTCCAGGCCTGAAGACATCTGCATGCCAATATTCACTCATCATGCTAACAGGAAGTAAGTACAGGAAGTACTTTGGGTCCTCCTCTTCCCAGATTCATTTCTGGAGGAGTTTATTTGAAACAATCCAAAATTAAGCAAAAGATTTATTTTGCTGACCTGCTTTTCTGCTTTTTTTCTTGTGCAGGTGTTGCCTGTCTTTTGTGTGATTGGATGATTTAGGTTTCTCAGATGGCTGTTGGGATGATTGGAACAAATGTAACAATGTTGCTCCCAAATAATTTGCCTTCTATGGCTTTAAGTACATGTAACCCAAATGTCCCATAGCCTCTCTGAACACCATGGGACTCTGCGTTGTGTTTGTTATTGGTGATGGGATGTTATGCAGAGGGGTGGAAAACAGGACACAGCAGATCGGATTAAGGTGGAGACGCTGAGTAGCGATGTATTCTTCACAGTGGCAGCTCTTCTGACACACCTTTTGCGGAGTGAATATAAACATTAGCCCATTAGCTACATGCTAACCAATACAATAACCAAATGAACAGACAAAACATAAACATCTCACTCCCAAACATACACAAACGGGTAAATAAACATTTAAACTAACCCATTAATTAAATAAATGGAATGTTTGGACGTTTTTAACATAATAATGTGTACAATTATTTGCCGCCATTAACACTGCTCACCTTTGGCGGAGTGAATATACACATTAGCGCCAAAATGGCGGCCGCACCCAGAACAACAAGGGAAATACGGTGTCCCACAATGGACAAAAAACAACAATTTGCTGCGCAACAGCAACACCTAGTGGCCTGTCAAGGCTGTTACCTTACATCCACTTTTGGGGTATTAAACTATTATTAATTAACAGCCAAAAAGTATATAAGGTAATTCAATAATATAAACGAATGATAATACATTTTTCAAAAAACTAAAGATCATCTTGGGATGGGATCACAAAATCTGGCTCTGCAGTAGTTCCTGCTGCAGGGGGCTGTATCCATCAGAGCATTTGCCATGCTAACACCCACGCACAAACACACACACACACACACACACACACACACACACACACACACACTCACTCACTCACTCACTCACTCACAAGGTGAAAACAATGCTTGCCTCTATGTTGTGGCTGGTATCAATACAACTACAATGCAGAAGGGTTAGCTCGGTTAAGGAGCTACGGAGAGTCATCACCATCAAGGCTCTGAGAATGCATTGCACCATGAAAAATGTATTGCAAACAGACTGACTGTGAATATAAGTTAGTTATTAAGTTACCTTTAATTATGCACCTCATGTATGAAACTGTTTTATTATTTTCATTTTCTCTCTCTTGCCAGACTTCTTATAATTGCTTTATTGTGTATCAGGGGAAAAAAAGCTAGAAATAGAACTGCCATTTTATAAGATATGGATACTTCTTAACATAAAATATATCTAATGCCTTTTACCTCAGATTGTAAAATGCCTAATTACCCTTTGCAGTATCACAGCAGTTAAGTAATCACCATAAGCACTTACGGAGTGTGTTTTCCACCCAATAAGGCAATACATTTAATTATATACAATAATTTAATTATTGTAAAGACATAAAGCCATGATTTAGATCCTGCTGACAGTTAAGACAGCACTCCGACCCCCATAAAACATTCATACAGTGCTTTTAAAGTATTGCTGTTGTTGAAGCTTATTCGCTGGAATACTTGTTGAGATTCACTGGTGTCATTTTTAACTGCAGTGTGTGTGATAATGCTGACAGTGCTAAGTTTGACATAGGGGGGGGGGTCTGCTTGCATCTACCTTGAGGAGCTCAACTCAAGATGCAGCTCCGCCAGCTGGCCTTTTGATGTTCACTACGAAAGCCCCTTATTAGGATCAGTGAACACAAAATAAAGAGATTGGGCCCTCGTACATCTATGCACATCGGGATACTTCCAGGATCAATGCAGCGCCATGCATGACCGCTGGAGACAGGCCCCAAGGAAGACAGGCCCCAAGGAAGATATTACTTTTTGCATGGAGGGTGATACGTTGAAAATGACGTGTTGCAAATCTAGCAGTACCTCTGGTTAGGCTGACCAGCCGTCCTGCTTTGTGAGGGACTGCACAGCATATTTATCATTTGTCCTGTGTCCCACTGATTGAGACTTTGCAATATACTGGCATCCACAACACCAGCTCTGTCATATTTAGAATCACTCCTTTAGTTTCTCACCTGATAGGCACAGAGTAAAATACTTTTGCTTGGTGAAACAAGGAAGTAATATCTAACACCAGTGTGATTTCAGTGAGATTATGACCATCCGGATCCAAAAATAGAGGGGGTGCCAACTGCCAAGTCCTGCAGCCATTACACTAGCTCTGCCAGATGCAGAAGCCCTCCTGGACTCCTGTTGAATCCAGAGTAAAATGCTTCTGTTTGTTTAAACTAAAAGAGTATAACTAACATCAGATTTAGAATTCCCCCTGTCTGTTAACAGTTAATTAAGTAAATCATACTCCACTTCGACTCCGCTCGGGCCCTAATAATCTGAAAGTGAACTCGAGCAGGAAACAAATGCTGAGGAGAGATGTCATAAAAATGCAACTTTCAATATATCAGAGAGAGAGAGAGAGAGAGAGAGAGAGAGAGAGAGAGAGAGAGAGAGATCCGCTGAAGAGCTGGGTGCATAATGGAGGGGGGTGTGTGTGTGTGTGTGTGGTGTGGTGTGGTGTGGTGTGGGGTGTGGTGTGTGTGTGTGTGTGTGTGTGTGTGTGTGTGTGTGTGTGTGTGTGTGTGTGTGTGGTGGGCGCATGGGGGCAAATAAAAGCATTTGAATGATGGGTGTGACAGAGGCTGATGTGAGCTCAGGGCCCGTGTGGCTCCAGTAATAAAGATACTGTGGCTCAAAGTCGTTTCATTCCGTTTTAAATGCTCCTTAATCTCTCCGTAAATGACGTCTCTGGCTCCCAGTAAGGAAGGTGAACAATTCAAACTGTTGGTGCCAGTGCAACTGGGATTTCAATGGTTGTGTCAATGGAGAAAAAGCTGCAGGGCTTTAATGTCAAGAGAGCTCTGTGTATTTTCATTTTTTTTAATATTACATTACATGTTACTTGTTAGACGTTTTTATCCAAAGCGACTTACATACTCAATGCTGTGGACAATCCCCACAGGAGCAATTTGGTGTGAAGTGTCTTGCCCAGGGCAACACACTCTCACTCCCTAGGCGTCCAGGAGTGACGTTTGGTCAGTGTCCGTGGCGTCCAATTGTGACGCTCCTAGGCTCCTTCAGCGTCATAAAGGGACGCAAATAGCTTTCAACTGATTGCAATGTATTCCCATCTGCGTCGGGATTTGACGCTCATGGAAGCACGGCATTCGTTTGAGTCGGCTGCCCTTAAAGGCAATGTGAGCGTCCATTCCCATTGGATAACGGAGAATTGTACACCCGGATGGAAGTATTCCTCTTAGTGTCGATTGATTTTACAGTGATATCTGCACTACTCATCGACTAAAAAAGATTATCCTTGTTAATTACACAACATTGATTGGTTTAAATTGTGTGCAATGCTTTTGTATTTTTCCCCTCCGCTAAAATAGGTGGTCTCGGAGCGCTTGCTTGCGAACTCTGGAGCGGTTCATTGCTGGTGTGAACGCAGTCCGCACCAAAACATAGGAAGCGCAGTATCTACGTGTCACAAGAACGCGGATATCTTCAAAAATCTTTGAAAGAGTCTTTCAATACATCCGCGGTTGTTTAGTTAAAGAGTAAAGCAGAATTAAGTGTTGAACAGTGTCGAAAGTAAAAATTCTCCATCAGCTACATAAAAGTAAGAACACCTGTCCTCGGTGAAACGCCCCTCCTCTGCAGAACGTCTCTCATGGATAATGTGCAGCAGCGCGGTCATTATGGGGAAAAGAACACCGACAGGCTGATCAGGAGCCCGACGCGAAGCGGAGGGATCTAGATCCTGTCGGATTCCCCATAATAACCAAGTCGCTGCCCACATTTTCCGGCTTATTACATGGCCACATTCTCAACAAAGTAACGACATGACTCCCAATATTAATTGAAATGCTTTTATTGATTTAAAAAATTGTTGTATGTATTGATTTAAATTGACATGCATCCGCTAAGAAAAATAGTCTGTTGTTACTGTTTGAGTAGCAACGGCAGGAACTGCTTCGATAGTGTTTTTGAGGATCTTCATGATTACAGATTTGAAAACATCGTTGCTTGCTTTAAAAGTAGCACAATTCATTATGTCAAACCTTGGAAAGTATCTAGATATCCCTGCCCTAATGCCAAAGTAACTGCACACTGAATATGTGTCGCCGTCTGATGTCTATGTCTGGACCGCTGCGTAAAAAGGAGGGTTCCTGCCCGTTACTTCTCCGCTGTTTTCTTGTCGCTCTTGTCTTGTCAGTTTCAGCCAAACTGTAGTGTGTAGACAGTTAAATCGAACGGACTTCGTTGTGCAGATGTGAGCGTCCTTAACAACGGTCAATAAATCCTTGACAGCGGTCTGTCTGTTCTGGATTAAAAACGTGTCACGTGTTTTGAATTGACCAATCAGAATCGAGTATTCAACAATGCCATGTAATAATGTTTTTTAACGGACGTTGTCTGATTATATAATCATATGCGCGGGCCGCTAGTGTCTGTTGATCTCCAGACTAAAAGCAGCATGAGAATAACCTGCCGAAAGTGCCGATGCTCCATGGCGGAGGCTCCGCTAGAAATGGGCCGGGATTTGCGTTTGTACCCCCTTAATGTCTGACCAATGGTTGAACAGCATTTCCGGGCACATGACTTGTTTCAAGTTTATAGTCCGTTTGAGTTTTGCCCGTGTGAACGCAAACCGAACCTTCTGAAAAATGAAACAATGTAACAAACTGTGGTCTGGTGCGCACCAGAGAGCGGACTATTAGGTGTGAACACACCCTTAAACTGTGTACATCCCTGGAGGTTTAGGGGATAGGAAACACTCACATTTAAAACATATAATTAATAAATGGGTGAAAATGGCTTGTGCCCATAATGGGCAGTATTAATATATATACACACGTGCCAGCTAAGGTCAGAAGAGCTTTATTTAACAGCTGGTCTTATGTTTGTGACCCCTCCTGTTGTTCATTGATAACATTACATTAATTGATAAGCCTGAAACATGCACTTGTCAAGGTTCAGAGGCACATTTTGCAAATATGGCAGTAGCCATCGATCAGCTTAAGATAAGATATACTTTATTGATCCCAAGTTGGAACATTTGCGTTACATCAGCATGTGTAACAGTTAAATATGCAGTGGTGTTTATTTGAAAATAATGTAGTATAATCACACACATGCTGTGTTTTATATTCAACAATTCTGTGTTCTTTATTTATTGATTGTTCAATACCTGACAAGGCCGGAGATGAAATATCTACATACATCTTACAAGAGTATAATACATTATGTATAATATCAGTTAAAATAAGTGCTTCAACATAGTTAACATTGCTGGAGGTATGCACACATATTGATAGATGTCTTGTAATGCACTATTGAGGAACCTGCAACCCAAGTTTTTCATTCAGTGCAGAACTACACCATAGTTGTGTACAGGGGCACCGTAACGGAGCGTCCACACTACAGCTTCAAAAATAGCTTGGAGCTGGGCGTGTCTGGAGCTTGGGGATTTTATTCAAGCAACACGACCAACAACCAATCACATGAATCTCCCGCCCCCGACATACAAAGCAAAAACCCCCGGGGATTGTATGGGAGCAATATATATATATAAACTCCCCAAACAGGCGAAAACCTACCAGTTTCACCCACTGTCTCTGCCACCTCCCTCCATGCCTGGTTCCTCCGGTTTGTATCCCGGTTGGGGTCATACAAAACCGGGTGATTTGCTACGGCGATAGTTAGTTTCTCCTCCGACTTTTTTTGAAATATAGAAATGAACGGCGGGATATCTCCCAGCTTAGACGCGGTTTGATTGGCTACGGCTTCAGCTGTCAGATTTTGGGAAACGGGATTTGATTGGCTGGCGCTGGCTACTCCGGCGTCTCTATGACGTCTCCGACAGAAGTTGAACATTGTTCAACTTCTGTCGCCTGAGACGCCTGAGACGGACCGCTCTGCTACCCACAATTCAGTTCGGCGAAAAAGCGCGGCTACGTGACGTCACCCCATTGAAAGTGAAATGGGCAGATTGGAGCTTTCGACGCTGTGGACGCTGTCGACGCTGTAGTGTAGACGGGCCGTAAGGGGGTGAAAAGTTAGGACGATTCTATGGGCCCGTGACTGACAGGGGCCCCAAAAATGTTAGAACATTAAGAATTTTTTTTTAAGTAACCTTTCATCAATCCTCAATAATTAACATTAATAGAACGTTAAATTGATAAGGTACTCACTAAACTTACGATTCATTTCACTTTTTTTCTTCCAAATGTTAATTATCCAAAGCATCGAACACCCCCCTCTATTTAAATGTAATGGTTTGGTCCTGCATACAAACGCTGTGCGGGCCCTTTCTAGCAGCAGAGAGTGAAAGCATGTGAGGAGGCTAGTACTTACGTGTGTACAATGTCTCAACGACTAACAAAGTCAGGCTTTCAAAAAGAAAATAAAGGAGAGAAATACAAGAGAGAGGGACTAAAGGGCAACAGTATGTCACCCAGTTTTTCAAAAGAAAAGGTGGGTGTGGTCTATGAGTAGTGGAAATTAGTCTGTTAGCTAAGCGTAGTCCATTGTAAATAATAATTGTAATGTTTTGCTGACATTAAGTACTGTTACTTTCTTCACAGAAAATGCAAAGGTTTTTCATTTAACTGCTCTTTTAGCTGAAATTTAATAAATGCAGGTACATTTTTAGCAGATATTCATACTAAATCAGTTGTCCCTCCCCCTGGTGCCAGGACCAACAGTTCCATCTTTAGGCTCCGCAGCCCTGACCCCCCATAAGGCTTTGCAGTCTTGCCATGCTGTCCATTGAAAGCCAGTTGGCTAGAAAGCTGGACTTCAAGGACTTGATCAGTGACTTTGCCTGTAAGAAGGCTAGGCGCTGGGCTCTTGGTGAGTAAGGCTGAGCCAGGGTTTGTCATAACTGTTAAAGGGCAAGGCTATGGTAATGTTCCATTCAAAGATGTTATTAAAAAGGCATGTACACCATAAAAGATGACTATTGAGGTCTATTGTCAGGAATGTTAGTGTTATATCAAATAGTGAATTCTACTGCAGCAGAATGTTGCACGTCTGCACAGTGTTATATGTTCACCGCTCAGTGTCAGTAAATATTGTGCAGTTAGTATTAGACTACAAGATAGATGCAAGCCTGTACAGGTAGAGTTATGAGCATAAATGAATCGGTTGGGTTCTGGAGGTGTGGTTACAGCAATTTTGCTTGGTTGGCGTGGCCTGTGCCTGGTGGTGGGGCCCAATGTGATATCTTTTCATGGGGCCCAAAATCCCTGGCGGTGCCCCTGGTTGTGTAGGCCTATATTAGGGGTCGGCAACAGGCGGACCGCGGTACGGACCTGGAGCTATAATCAATACATTAATAGGGGATTTTTCGGCGCCTCCCGCTTTTTTAACGTTGATTTGGGTGACTTGTGTAATTTGTGGAGAACCGAAGAGTTTTCGTTTTGGAAACAACTTCTCACTTCAAAAAACAAGAAGAAATCTAGACCGCAAAAATAATTAAACAAGCGAGTACCTGTTTTTCCTGGCCAAGGACAGGTTCCTTGAACACAACACGAGCGTAACGTGTCTTCACGTGGTATATGTCTCGTCTGAAAGGAGTGCTGACAGAGAGCACCGGAACGCCGCTCCAGCCCTTAAAATATTGCAGTACCCATAAGGAGCCATACACATGCCGCAGTGTTTGCGTGGCTGTGTCTTTAGTTGTAAGCACAGTGGCGATTTGTTGTTATTAGCATCTGGTTAGCCAACTATGCTAACGAATTTAAAGAGCTTTTCTACAACCAGGTGGAAGAGAGCTCTCTCCTGAGAGGCTCAAATAACCTCAGCTCAGTGAGCTTAAGGCACGCCTTGATATGATCATTATAGTTATTAATGATACTAAATGAAAAACAGGTATAACATACTATATGACAGTAACAAAAAAGTTGTTGAAAATAACAAGAATAGAGTTTAAAAGGGGAGTGATTTGTAAAATATCCAAAAAGAAAAATATTACATGTTGAGAGATGTATCCATAGATCTCTTCATGTTGCTCTCAAAGTGCATTGCTCTCAAAGTGCACCAGATTGATGCTTTTAACTTCAACATGTATCTTCCCGGGGGAGCATGCCCCCGGACCCCCCTAGAGGGGAGATTAGGTCCCCCCCCATCCACTAAAATCATGTTCACATGGATAGGATACTAAATACATTTGCACACATCTTGCGTCCATATCTTTCTGTGTTGGTGGTCATGTCACACCGTGCACATGCATGCATGCGTGAGTCATGGTGAGATATCTGGATTAAGAGGTTGCTTTTTCTTTGCACAGCATGAAAGAAAGGCGAAATGAATGGGCTGTGATTTTAGTTTTTTAAGCAGAGGTTGAGTTCAATAATGTGTACGACCCTCGGAGGATGTTGTAAAAATTGAAAGGAAAAAGGTCCCCACCACCCCTGCTGTAAATAATAATAAAAACCCTTGATTTATAACATCTCTGTCTCCTATTGATCAGAGTAGAATAGCCAGTTAATTGAAGCATTATAGCACAGGCCTTTGTCAGATGGTATATTACCCTGGTTTTTTTCTGCTTCGAATAGTCCTCTCTTTTTTCACCATACCTGTGTTTGCATCACTGTAACCAATGAGCATCTGCATGTGTATGAGAAGGGCCCTGACACCATGTCGGCCCAGATCTAAACTCCTGGCAGGACAAGCTCCAGCTCAATTCTCACACTGAATTTTAAAAAAGTGAGTGAGCGACTGCAATATAAGAGGGAAAGAAAGAGAAACTTTGAAACTGTTCAATTGTTGTGATGTGTAAAGACTGATGTTGTTCTATAATAATCTGAAACTGTTAAGTCATGATGTGAAACGGTTAACAAAGAAAAAGGGACTCTCAAGCTGCTGCTACACTTTATTTGATTTATCTCAAATTAAGCACTTTTAAGATACACATATTTTCAAAAGCTATTTTATTTATTTTCTCTATTTTATTTGTAAATGCAGCCCGAGAGGAACATTACACATATCCACAGTATTTAAGTAATGTTAATTGACAATAAATATTGTTGTTTTTGTACTTTCTTTATTTGATTGGCAGTCAGTTGTTGATTACATGCAGACGTTGATAAACCTACAGCTACTTCAATATATATCACACTAATTCATGAAGCAAGTTAGACATTTTGATGTTCCGGACCTTTGCATGGGGACATTTTCTCTAACTGGACCTCGTTGAATTTTAGTTGAAGACCCCTGGCCTATATGATATGTCAATAAACCTTAGCAAATCTTGAAATCTTGAAAGGGATGTGCAAAATAGTCATTATATACAGTCTTTAATTAACTATTAGTAGAGAATAACGAGTAATGAATATACTTTATAGGGATTCTATTAATATCTAATAATAAAAATAATGAAATTCAATAACATGCTTTAACCACTAGGTGTCCCTTTATATCAGCTGTGCACCTTTATGGTATAAATACAGCCTATCTATCAATTGGATCAAATATAAAAGTGAGCCGAATTAGTGTTGATACTGCAAGGAGACGTATTGTGTGAAAAGAAATGTAAGATGTTGTTTAATGGCTGATATATTTATGATCCACGTCACGTTTTCAGTTCCTCGTGTTTGTCTAGAAGTCTTCTCATCAGGGCTCTATAAATACAGAACTACGGCAGATATGTAATATTTAATGCAGCCGAACCGTGTATTATAATGCCGTTATGTGATGACTTTCAAAAAGAAAAGCAAGCACACTCGGAATAAAGTATTATTTTTTATTTTTTTAATGTTTTCGGTCTGTTTCCGGTATTTGTTAATGACGATGTGCTGTGAGATGTGAGACTGGAATTGCACAGGGGGAAATAACGTAGGCTATCTTTAGATGCAGATTTTGTTAAATATGTTTGGCTGTGGACTAACACTATACATTGATGGGGAAGGGGGTAGCAATAAAGATAACACCATTAAACAGTTACACAACATAACAGAAATAATATCGATAGCAGCGTCCCTAGCAACCACCTTGGTAACAATGAAAACGTTGCGATTTCCTGAAGTAGTATTCCTTTATGTATACAGTCTATGTTATGAACACAGGTACACACATGTTTATGTATGCTCACATTCACACAGGATGACATTGATTTTGATCAAAGCATGCAGTAATGTGACAGCGAGAGAGCTCATCATTTTCTGGCTCTTCCCCCAGATAAGGACCATAAAGAATCGACGGTAGGATAATGAACCTGGATGGCACACCTGCAGCTAGAGGAGCGGCTCCAAGGACAGCGGCGCAACCTCTTCGCTCACACATCTCATTACAGGAGCGAATGGTTAAAGCCGGTGATTACAGGCAGGCGTCAGGGTGGAGCAGAAGGACTGGATTTACGTGATTGAGCTTTTTTCGACTGACACGGGGGAGCTGGAAGGTCAAGAAGGTGTTCGAAACCTTGTTGTGGAGGCAGGTTCATACTGTGCTCCTAGAGTCCTGTGACCTGCAGTTGTTAAACATTATGCATCTGTGGCCCCAGCTGTTCGAACATTTTAATTGCAGGTTAACTTTTTGGGCACCATGTTGCAAAGGAATAATTTGTGACAAATTATGTGTCTGAGTCCAATTAACTCAATGTTAGTTGTTATAATAGTATGATCAATGTTATACCCTGAAAGAAAATCTCAATTTTGTTCACACTGTAGATGAGAATGCATGTGTCACAAACGAGCTGAGGACCAAAATGCAGAACACGGGAAACCAGGGATAGTCGGTAACCAGCTTTATTGAAGGCAATAGGCTGGTAGGAGACAAAACGGCAGATAGTAGGCAAAGGGCTGGTCGGGGACAGGCGAGGGTTCCAGGAGAAAACAGGACGGGAGTCGCAGGTACAGAACGGGTCAGGGAGCAGGCGAGGCAGGCTGGTCAGGGACAGGCAGGGTCAAAACCGGGAGAGCAATCTGAAGGGTAATGCGGGAAAGACTGGCATGCTGCAAAGTACGATCTGGCACTGAGGTGAAAGTGAAGTGGGCTTAAATACTAATGAAGCTGATGGGTGTAACAGAGTGAGAGAGAGAGACAGGGTGTGACTACCAGGTGACTAAGGAATGTTAATGCAGAACATAGGTGAGTGAGAAAGCAGACTGTGACAGAACCCCCCCCCCTTAATGGACGGCTCCTGAGGTCTAAGAAAAAAAAAGAATTAAAGAAGAATCAACAAAAACCCTACAGACACAGGGTGGAAGGTGGAGGTATGGGAAAGGTTAGTACTCATCTGAGAATGCTCTCTCGGCCTCTCCCTCCTGGAAATCCTTGTCCTCCTCCTACTCGACTGATGATGCTTCCCCATCCTCCTCGACGAAGCCTCTGGTCTGTAGCGGACGAGTGCCCCCTGGCTTAACGCCTGGTTGAGCGTGGGTTCTAGAAGGCTGCTCCGGGTAACGCAGGTGGAAGTCTCGGATGAGTTGAGGTTTGAGGATATGACGAGCAGGAATCCACTGCCTTTCCTCAGGACCATAGCCCTCCCAGTCCACCAAATATTGAACCCCTCTTCCTCTGCAACGGGAACGGAGTAGACGACGAAGGGTGTAGGTAGGACCCCTATCGATTATCCTAGGGGGTGGTGGTGGAGGGGCGGCAGAAATCATAGGACTCTCCTGGACAGGTTTAATCCTAGAAACGTGGAAGGTGGGATGGATCTTCATGTTCCGGCTCAAACTCAGTCGAACCGCTGCAGGGTTAATGACCTTGACAATCTTGAAGGGTCCAATAAACCTGGGCGCTAACTTCTTAGACTCCACCCGAAGGGGAATGTTCTGAGTGGAAAGCCACACCCTCTGGCCTACCTGGTACACAGGTGCCTTGGTGCATCGGCGGTTCGCTGATGTGGCGTACCGGTTAGCAGACTGAAGCAGAGTTGTTCGAGCCTGCCTCCAAGTCCTCCGACAATGTCTGATGAAAGCCTGGACAGACGAACAGGTAACCTCCTTTTCCAATGCAGAGAACAATGGGGGTTGAAAACTTTATGCACACTGAAAAGGGGAAAGACCAGTAGCGGAACTGATGAGGGTGTTGTGGGCGCACTCCACCCACAGGAGTTGTTTTGACCAGGTCGTTGGATGATCAGAAGCCATGCAGCGGAGAGTGTTCTCCATCTCCTGATTCTTCTGTTCGGTCTGGCCATTGGCCTGTGGGTGGAAACCGGAGGTGAGACTGACCGTCGCCCCGATCAGTTCACATAACTCCCTCCAAAACACAGAGGTGAACTGGGGCCCCCGGTCGGAATCCACATCAGTCGGCAGTCCGTGAATGCGAAAAACGTGGAGAAGAATAAGTTCTGCCATCTCCTTAGCTGACGGGATCTTAGGCAGGGGTACGAAATGAGCCATCTTACTAAACCGATCTACCACCGTCAAGATGGCAGTATGTCCGTGGGACGGTGGTAGACCAGTCACAAAGTCCAATGAAATATGTGACCAAGGGCGACGTGGGACCGGTAATGGATGAAGGAGGCCAGCTGGCGCTTGGTGAGATGGTTTGTGCCGATTGCACACAGGACAGGCGTTCACAAACTCCCGGGTGTCAGCCTCCAGCGTGGCCCACCAGAACCGTTGTAGGACCATCCCTCCACCACCCAGGGTTTCCGTTAGCCGGTAATTACCGGTTTTTAGCTGGTAAAATTTATAAAAAAACGGTAAATTCAAAACCTGACGGTCAAAATGTCTGGTAATAATTAGGGAGGCTCCGATCGATCGGCCGCCGGTCATTATCGGCCGATATTCACTCTTAATAGTTTGATCGGTGCTCTCTATAAAGGCCGATCAGGAGAGCTGGATCTGATCGATATGGACATAAACACGAGTGAAGTATAACCGGACGCGAGAGAGATCAGATCAGCTGCTGAGTCTGACCGAGACACGCAGCTCTGCAGAATCACCTGAAGCCCCGCCCTCTGTTTAGCGGGCTGCAGGAGCTGCTTGAGAAACTGACGTGCCGTCAGGAGAGAGAGGAAGGGAGAGGGGAAAAGAGAGGCTCCGTTTCTCCCGTGTTATTATTCAAAGTTGATGGAAACTTCGGAATAATGTACGTTATCTACTACAAGTAGTTTGTTTGAATGTAATAATTATGTTGTTTGTTGTTTGTGGAATCATTTATTGAAAAATGAATCTGAATTTTTTTCGATCTGTTACGATTATAAACTGAAGCAATATAAAAATGAGCCCCGTGAACTGAGTTTTAAACATCAGCATATCTGCTCATAGCCCGGTAAATTACCTGCTTACGGAAACTCTGCTACACAACTCTTATTATTATTATTGAAATATGACCGGTAAGTTTCAAATTTGTCCGTAAAATAAATTCTGCCCGGACATTTGACCGTCGAGAAAAAATCCGAGCGGAAACCCTGCCACCACCAACTGACCAGCGGGGTCTGGTACTTGCAGGATAGGAGCCGACGTAAACCGGCCCTTGAGGTCCTGAAAAGCCTCCTCGGCTGCAGGGGACCATCGGAATGTCACCTTGGACGAGGTCAGGGCGGTGAGCGGGGCGGCCATGGTGCTGTAGCCACGGATGAACCGTCTGTAAAAGTTGGCGAATCCCAGGAAACGCTGCAGCTCCTTCCGGGAATCAGGGACCCGCCACGAGGTAACCGCTGAAACCTTAGAGGGATCCATCTCCACACTTCCTTGACCCACGATGTAGCCAAGAAAGGCGACCGAAGAAGTGTGAAACTCGCACTTTTCCGTCTTGACAAACAACGAGTTCTCCAGAAGTCTCTGAAGGACTGTCTGGACATGTTCTTTGAGGTTCTTTGAAAAAAATCTAAATGTCGTACAGATAAACAAAAACATAACGATCCAACATGTCCCGGAGTACGTCGTTCATCAACGCTTGGAAAACTGCAGGGCCGTTGGTAAGTCCAAATGGCATCACCAGGTACTCGTAATGTCCCGAAGAGGTGTTGAAGGCGGTCTTCCATTCGTCCCCCTCACGGATTCGTACCAGGTGATAAGCGTTACTTATATCCAGCTTAGTGAAGATTGTAGCCCCCTGTAGTAACTTGAATGCTGACGAGATGAGTGGCAAGGGATAACGATTCTTCACCGTGACGTCGTGCAGGCCCTGATAGTCAATGCAGGGTCTCAGGGTCTTGTCCTTCTTCGCCACAAAAAAAAACCCTGCTCCTGCGGGTGATGTGGACGAATAATTCCCATGGACTTCCTCTCCGGTGCCGAAAGCGAGTACAACCGGGCCTTGGGTGGAACTGCGCCTGGATGTAGCTCAATGGCGCAGTCATAGGGTCGATGAGGTGGGAGAGATGTCGCCTTAGCCTTGCTAAAAACCTCCTTAAATAATCCACCACCGTGTCGGAACCCTGGCTCAAACTCAGCAGACCTCCGGCAGCGCCGGCACCCAGACGAACGGAACCGAACACCTTCCGCATCTCCACGGAAAATGCATCAAAAGAGGCGCAGGCTGGAGTCTGCTGCTCCCACTCTGCAGTTCCCCATAAACAGGCTCTCCCCGTCAGATGATTAACGGTGAAAGCTACACGAGCCGCCTCAGAGGCGAAGGTGTGTGGCTGCAGTGAAAACAATATGGAACAGTTTGTGAGAAAAGGACTGCATCCCTCCGGTTCACCAGCATAGCGTTCCGGCGTTCCCACACGAGGCTCCGGAGCGTATCCCGTCGGGCCAGGGGCTGGAGCGAGCATCGGAGCTGCGGGCGGAGGGACGGTAGCAGCCATGGTAGCGGCTAGTTGTTGTACGGTGGCGGCCATCTGTTGCATCTGGGAGGTAAGGTAAGCCAGCGTTTGTCCCTGGGTTGAGGTTGCCTGGTGGTTCTCGGTAGCTAAGGTAGCTATCGTGACCTCCTGTCTTTGGATGACATCCTCAACCCTCTCAAAGCGGTCTCTAGGAGACCCGGTGTTTGCTTGGTCAATTTCTGGCCAGATCGTTCTGTCACAAACGAGCTGAGGACCAAAATGCAGAACACGGGAGGTAGGAGACAAAACGGCAGATAGTAGGCAAAGGGCTGGTCGGGGACAGGTGAGGGTTCCAGGAGAAAGCAGGACGGGAGTCGCAGGTACTGAACAGGGCAGGCTGGTCAGGGACAGGCAGGGTCGAAACCGGGAGAGCAATCTGAAGGGTAATGCGGGAAAGACTGGCATGCTGCAAAGTACGATCTGGCGCTGAGGTGAAAGTGAAGTGGGCCGAAATACTAATGGAGCTGATGGGTGTAACAGAGTGAGAGAGAGAGACAGGGTGTGACTACCAGGTGACTAAGGAATATTAATGCAGAAAATAGGTGAGTTAGAAAGCAGAATGTGACAGCATGTGGACAAGTCAGCTAACTTGATAAAAAAAGACATTGTGATTTGAATACAAATATTATGCACATATTGATTCAGCAGCAGGAATAGAAGTCTCAGGATTTAGCTAAGATAATGTACAAAAGGTAAATTAGGAAGCTACTTTAAATGTCATGGATGTTGGTTTAAATGAATCAATAAAGAAGTACTTAAATGTATCTGGCGTGGCCAGGCACCATGGCTGTAGATTAACAGTGGCCGATGACCCATTACATGCACCTTATATTTGTTACTCATATTGATAAGACCTAAATGTGTCAGCACAGTTAAGCAGACAGAAAGAGGTTGCCGGTATTGAGTGCAAAGAAATGGGTAATTAGCTGACAGCTGACTCAGGCCACTTGCTGCTTTGTGTGTCAGGTTGAGGATGGAAAAAACCGATGAAGCACATCTCCCCGGGTGTCATAAAGCTTTGCTTTATGGCCAGTTTGTGTTGCCTTGCAGATTAAGTTCAAGAAAGACGGCCAATCTTTTCTCCATGCATCTTAAATCGTGTTTCTCCTCAGCTGGATCAATTATTTGGTGCGCTGAGATATCCCTGGTGTCAGCAGCTATAGGGCTTCTACAGAAAAGATGGGGAGGACTGTGTGTCTATAAATACATTATTAAGGCGTTATTAAAGGGACAATTTCACCTCAGATTTAATAGTGCTCACAGAGCAGCATGACCGTTCCACTCAAATTGCATACTTTCCGCCACTCTGGAGTGGCTTTCTGCAGCGGAATAAGCATTAAAGCTCAAAGCTCCCAGCGGGCTTCAATCGCAGCCTCCATAGGAAGATGCAATGTTAGCATTTGAAAGGCAAGCAAATCACAGTCAATCAATGGTTCCTCCATGATTCATGCAATGAGTTCCTCTTCAAAAACTCCCTCCAGCATGTATCTCAAGAGAGCAGCTTTACATGGAAATAAATGGGCTGGTGTCTGGAGATGGCAAGCTTCCTTTTGTGTTTAGGCACAAAGACCAGTTTCAAATGGAGGGACTGGCAGAGAACCTGCAGCTGTTTGATATCTGACTGTACTTCACAGCAGTACATCTCAATGGTCCTGGTATTCATATTTTTAGGCTCAAAGTTAACCCAGAATAAAACACAGTGTGGTACATCCGGTGCTACAGACACATCTGCGGGATGGACATTTGGCAAAAGAACAAACCAAATACAGAGGGATTACAAGATAAAAGACAATGAATTTGCAGTGTGTCAGTTTTCAGCACTAACGCTCAAGCACTTTCTTCTCAGGATTGAAGAAATTAAAAAGAACACATCAAAGAAATGTGTTTTCAAGAAGATTTCATATGTATTACTTATGAATAATTTATTTTATAAAGGCTAGAAAATATAAACAGTATAGTAACACTGACAAAACTGTTCAAACACATCATAACATTTGCACACTTGCATTGCAACGGTTTATCAGTATGTACAAGAAAAAAACGTGTTGTCATGGTCTAAACATAGAAATTACACCTGCTGTGCACTGCAGAAGATTTTCTACCAAAGATGTGACATTTTAATATTTTCCCGAAATGCATTAGAGACACTTGGAATGCAAGCCCTATTATTTTCTAAATAAATCCACTTCTGTCTCACCTTCAGGAACATCACTTACTTCACTCTGAAATGGTACCTAGGCACTTTCAAGTATCATATTTCTCACGATAAAAGTAATACTTCAAGCTCAAAACTACTTTTAGTATATACTCTCCCCATGTTACCTTTAATTCTAGCATTAGCATTCTGCTCAGAGTTTTAAATGAATTATTTGATATATAGTTTTGCTGTTGTTAGAACCAATCGTCTTCATTTTTTGATTCTTTGTTCACATTCAAGGCGGGGAGAGAACGTTTTCTTCATAAATTGAATCTAGCATTTGTGACTAATTGATACACAAATGGTGATTTTGTGAGTGAAGCATTCCCTTGAACAATGATATAATGAGAACATGGTATCATGAAAACATGTTCCATCAACACAGCAGTACAGACCATATTCTGGATAATACCTTTCGCAGCATCACACTCGCTTGACATTTGGCACTAATATATTTAATAAAACCATAAAAAGTCATGTTGAATTACTTTATGGTAAAATAAGATAGATTACATTCATGTCTTCAGCATAGAGACAGAGGAAAGTCAGCTGAAATAAATAAATAAACAAACAAACAAACAAACAAACCAACCAACCCACCAACCAACCAATCAATCTACTACTTGACTGGTTGAAAAGTCCTGTGTTCCACTAAACTGTGAGACAGGTTTCTGAGATCGGCTGCAGAGTGAACCTGCTTGTATCCCAGCAGCGCCAGAGTGTCGTTGCACAGATTCTGCAAAGTCCTGACGATGTCAAAGCCCAGACGAAGCCTCCAGCTCTCCGCTGTCGCTCTGGAGTCTCTGGTGGTTGAGTACCTGTAGTTCCACTCCGACGGATACGACACGTTACTGTTTGTGTTCTTTGCAATCCACAACCGCACCCTGTCCTCCATCTCCAGCCCCACAAACCTGTAGATCTCAGTGGCTTTGTCCTTCGGATTGAAGGCCAGGTCCTCATAGCGCACTAGCAGGTAGCGTCCCCGCAGCCATGCCGGTGTTTGCAGGCCTGTTGCCGCGGAGGCCGCCATGTCTTTGCAGGTGCTGGTGATCTGCGTCAGGTCCACGTACCGAGGCTGCCGTCCCGTTGCGTTCCATATTTTCCAAGCGCGGAATTGATCAGAGAACGCCATCATGCGCGATGCTAGGATAGCTCTGGGGTCTCTCACCAGGTGGATGATCTTCAGGTCTAAACGAGGATCTTCTGTCAGGGTGCGCAGGTCCCCCAACTCCGGGACCCGCACAGTCTTTATGGCTACATGTTCCTTTGAAAGACACGACACAGAGGCAAGGGTGATGTTCAGGGCCCCACACTTCTTTGGACACCAGGCTTCATCCGGGGAATCCGAAACCGCTACATCCCCTGCTTCCATGCACACGGGAGGGGAGCAGAGGGCATGGCTGGAGCTTCTGCGAAAGAAGGAGCTGGTGACGTGGTCCTGGGGCTCCGGGCGGATGTAATTCTCCATGAAGTGAAGATCGCAGGTGTACAGGTTGAGGAGGAGATCCCTGTATGCTCCCAGGAGGGATCGGCGGTCCAGGGTGCGACGCAGCCTGCTGCTGGAGTTGGTGAAGGCCTGCTGGACGTGGTAGAGAGGTTCAAACACGTAGAAGATCCCTGGGTGCTGATTGAGGAGCTGCCCGGTGAAGGAGGAGCCGCTGCGGGTGGTGGCGAACAGCAGGATGTGCTTCCGAGGCGAATCTACAGGCATCCAGCTGTCATCGCACAAGGCTCTCCACCTGGAGTCTGGAAGAAACAACAAATAAATGTGCTTAACTCAATGTTTGCTACACTGACATCAATTGTATCATGTTTTTTCTTACAAAGAGGTAATTAACAACTCTAAATTGCACACTAAACCACATGTTTTTCTCTTAGATTCATAGATTCAAGTTCAGGTGAAAGAGAGGGGTAACATTTTCTATGAAATACACTTCTATAGTGTATGATTAGGGCATTTTTAGTGGATTATCATGCATTTATGGTACTCTGGTACTTTATCACTGTAGGCTACTTGTGTCTTGTCTATCATATAACTGTTTTATCAATATTCTTGACTAGTGTTAGAAATTAAAATCAATGTTTTATGGCATAATGTACCTTAAACATACCGTCAGCTTAAATCATAGACTGGTTTAAATGCTATTTTATTCTGGAAAAAACCGGAAGTTCTCAATACCAAGCTTTTATTCTGAAAATCCTTCATGACGACTTCCGGGACTACCGCTCATTAGTATCATTAAAGTGGCTATTGACGCCGTTAACATGTATTACATATAAAGTTATGAAAGAGATAAAGAGGAGAAAATGCATGTGGAAGTAAGTCATGAATGTAAAATGTCAAAATCCTCTGTTTAACGCGATATCGGACACAGACGAACGAGGGGGGAAGTCCCCTACGTCACTACAGCTCCCAGAGAGGAGGAGCGAGCAAGGGGGAATGACGAATGCTTGTAAACTCTCTTCTGCACGGCAATCACAGGGAGAGGAAGCTGCAGACTTTCTCTCCTGACTGAACAATATCCTGCTTGTAACATTACCGCGCTTTTTATTAATTAAAGTACCAATTTTGAACCATCTCAGAGACTCCATGTAGTCTCCTTTTAAGCTTCTTACCGGGACGCGAGAATAACGAACACAGTATAACACTAGTTATCGGTTGACTGATAGTGTTTATGAGCGTATTCATGATTCATAGCATGCTATAGAAGTGGCATTCATAAAAAGCGTAACTAATAGGCTTTATCTTACTTATTTTGGAAGAGTTACTTCAGCTCATAAAAGTGAAAAATAATTGGTTTCCGTCATAACTCTAGTCCAGGAGAAAGTGAACTACTGAATCAAGCCAATAAAGCTTAAATAATTTAGAGGGTAAACATGCCTAAGTAAGTTGCTTGTCTGCCGGTGGTTACTGAGGGGGTTTATGAAATGGCGGATCTCTAAATATAGCCTAGCGCAAATAGCTAATGTGTAATTACTGCTGATGAGGAGTTGATTGCAAAGGGGATGTTTCTTTCGTACACAGGAGCTTGGCGCTGGCAAACTACAGCGGCGCTATGAGACGGGATTAATGGGGATAAATTGGAGGATAATTGTAAAATGAATCACACATATTTCATTTCTTTATCCTCCCTACTTGTTGGGAATTCCCTCATTAAATGAACCTTTTTCTTGAGCTTTAGTCACAGCTGTAATGCTGGAACGGATACTCTATGCATCAGGTTTTCTTCTAAAATTATGTTAGTAATCAAATGTGTGTTTGTGCATGACCTCTGCAGGTGCCTCACAGGCAGGGTGGGAAGTATATGTACTCAAGTACAATTTTGAGATACTTGTACTTTACATTTCAATTGTATGATACTTTGTACTTCTACATCACTACAATTCAGAGGTAAATTGTGTACTTTTACTACACAACATTTACTTTGTACCTTTAGTTACTTGTCAGATTTGGTTTAATGATGTGAAATATAATCGACACTTAAATAAGACTTTACCTGGAGAATATTCACAAGCTAATTAAAACTAGCTTTGATAAACCTTTAATGCATCTATAATTATAATAAAAAGAAACATATAATATATATTATTCTGAAATCTGCCAATCTGCAGCATCTGAGTACTTTTACTTTTGGTACTTTAAGTACATTTTAATAATAATAATTAATAATTCCTTACATTTATTATAGCGTTTTTCCAGATGCTCAAAGCTCAAAAATAATATTTATGTAACTTTTACAAAATAATATTACCATACAGCCACACACATCATGCTCTCCTGTAGTGAGGTATGTTTGTGGAGGTGTACCTCTGAAGTGCCTGCTCTGGCAGCGGTAGGGTCCCTGACAGGGCCCGGACAGCGAGTCCCTCAGGGTGCGGATGGCCGTGTACTGGACCCCCAGAGACGCACACACCAGCAGCAGCACCGTCTTCCAGGAGCACTCCATCCTGCCCCTCCCTCTGGCTCTACATCCTTCACGCTAATGCCGCGCAGGGAGGCACAGAGACACACACAATGAGATTTCACCTTGATGCATTTTCTCAGCTTCATACAGGCATGAAGCTCCCACTCCTTCTAGCCTGCAGTCCTCTACTGATAGCCAATGAACAGCTATTATGATTATTGCTAAAGGCCACTTAGACAGTAGAAGGTAAAGTAAGTCACATTCATCCAGATTTCCCTTGCCAGTTAAGTTTGTCCTTACCTGGCAAAAAAACTGAAATGCAATTATGCATGCAATTATGTGTGCAGAGTATTTTGAATAGTGGAGTTACTTTAGATTTAGGGACACCATTTTCCAGTAGAGGTCTGATCTTTTGGTAATGTTTTTGCTGAACAAACCTATTGAGCCTTTAGGAAATAAATCCTGTACTTATTTATTCAAAGCGTTTAAGCTACTTATGGTTGAAAATAAACAGCATGTGTAACAGGGTATTTCTTTCGTTAAGCAAAAACAATCATTAGAGCAAATATGGGAATAGGTCAATCTTTTTTTAAATATTCTTTCTAACTGAGAGTTTAATGAAAAGATTGATAATCCTCGCATGTCTGTACCATACATATAAAATGACAGCTAGCTGCCTGTTAGCTCAGTTTAGCTAAATGTAGCGTAAGGACCTTAAACACGTCAAAACAGTTAGCTTTGCTCTGCGGTTAAACTCACTCAAATGACATTTATTTCAACGATACAAAAACAACCATGACAATTTTTGTTTTTTTGGCTGTCTATTTTAATATTCAAATAAACTGTCTAACCTGACTAGCTTGGTCTCCTAAAAAAACTCCTAATTTAAATCCATGATAATGCATTGTCAATTAAGTTTTGAGGGAAATGTATTGCTCCTGGACTACATTAGTTTTTTTGTAAATCCCAAATACATTTCTAGGCAGAATCTGTCCCGTGTGAAACAAAAAAGTAATCTTTGACCTTTTTTGTCAAGCTAAGTAACCTGTTGCTGGTTGTAGCTTCATAATAGTTAGGGAGGTGAAAAAAAGATAATTGACCAAATTGGTCCTTGATAGCACATGTGCTTGTGTTTCCTAAAATGTGCAGATTTGAGGAATGGTTTAGCTCTCTTTCTCCAAGCAGAGCAAAGCATTTTTACCATAAGTAGCTTAAACGCTTTGAATAAACTGGTACAGAATCTATTTCCTTAAGGCTCCATAGATTTGTTCTGTAAAACATGACCCAAAGGTCAGACCTCTACTGGAAAATGGTGTCCCTAAATCTAAAATAACTCCACTATTCAAACACAGTTGCATAATTGCATTTCAGTTTTTGCTTTCCTCTCTTCTGTAATTAAGCCTCTAAGCCCAGCAGAGAGCTACAAACCCAGATAAATATAGCTGTCTTCACTTAGATGAGTGGAGAAGTTTCCTTTGTATACATACGAGTTGTTTGCCACTGGGTATGAAAGAGCACAGGGAGATGTGATTTTCCAAATGGATTTTAAAAGAAAGTGTACTGCCATTGATTTGTCCCTCTGCACCAAACTGATGGTAGGTAATCACACCAGATCCGTGGGCGCCAAATGTGTCTCCATCACTCACTGAGGCAATCATCATCAAAACCACAGGTAAATATATATCATATTACTGACAAAATATTGCCTTCCTGTTTGCGTCCTCTCACCCTCTCTCTGTCGCTCTCCAGTCTGCCTCTTGTTCATTAATGATGTTCATGTGTCCCTGGCAGACTCATGTCCTCAGGAATGTATCACACTGAGCTCAGATCAGCTTTTGATGTTCCATTAATCACAAACAACGCAAAACCAAAGACATTTACTCTGTGGGTGAGGGGAAAATAAATCTACATCATGAGCCATTCTGTTTGAGTACTGCTAAAAACAGCAATCGCAGACTGAACCCATCAGGGGGAGACACTGTGTTAGTTGAAGACAGGGTGACAGGGACACTGTGCTGTTTGTCTCTTGTTTCAGAGTACATTTAAATCTGCTCAGTCTATTTGTGCGCTCACTTGAAGGACAGAGAAGACGTATGATAAACAGAGACACAGAAGATCAAATGACTGCTGATAATGTAAAACTTGGACCAAGCTTCTTACTATCTCTGATACTTTAGGAAAAGATGGTGAACATCTGTCAATTTGACAGTCCTGCCATCCAAACCCTACAGTATGTGATCTGCACAGCTGGCTGACCGAGGCACAACAGATGATTCCTCAGCGACAGGTTTTGTTTTCCTTTCCAGTCATGATCAGGGCTCAGTGCCTCCTCGTACACCCTGCTGCCCTCTGGAGACTGAGGACAGATGCTTCAATGGATTAAAGCAATTTGATTTGCAAGTCCTCCTTACTCCCTGGAATATAATTCCCCCATCGGCACTCACACCAGGAATAAAAGACACCCTGAGAACATCTGGAAAGGGAACTCAGGCTTCAGATGGCCCCAGCTTTTGTTTTCCTCAAACAATAAAAGTGTTCAGAGGATAAAAGCCTCGGGGACAGGATCAACCAAAGATTACACTTCACGCCTCCTCTGGCAGGTTGAGTTGTACATGTTGGCATCACTGCTGCTGAGATAACATAGCTAGCAGCAAAAGTGTTGGAGGTAATGACATTTGGGAATGGTGCGGGGAAGGCAATTGCCTCTGTGGAAAATAAAGGCAACAAATGAGGTTATAAGTTAGTGATGAGGGTGGGACTGAGGGATTTGGGATTCAAGTGATTGAGGGATGTGACAGTGCCAAAGATTGTTCAATTAAGGCACCTAGTGTTCACAGTTCCTCTGAGTGAGGCTGTTTATTGGCAAAGCCTGATGATCAATCCTGGGAAGCGCAGAGAGTTGAGCAACAGTAGCAACGCCAGGAGGAGCTTCAAGTCCTCAGTCACTCATCCATCTTTTCCCCTTCTCGTTCTCCCTCTAAACCACCTCACACACACACATATGAATATGCGAGAGTGCCACAGGCGGAGAGCAGAGTTGCTGCTGTGCGGAGAGGAGCTGCATCTGACCCCGGGCTACAGAGGAGCGCTGTGATCGGGGAGAAGATGAATCTTGTTCTACATGATTCCCACACACCCCGACACACCCCGACACACACACACACACACACACACACACACACACACACACACACACACACACACACACACACACACACACTAAAAGCACTTTAGCCTATGCAAATGGGAAGGAACAAATTCAGAGAAAGATCAACAATAATCTTGTCATTCACAAACAGCAGATAGAAAAAGGGGGTAATTGAAGAACCTAGAAAATAAGGTAAAGTTGAATTATGATGGAATCAATTAACAGCCACACTCTAAAAACGAATTCAGGCGACCTTTCACCTCCACTTAATTAAATGCATGGTTGCAAGATAAAAATGTGAGTTAATTGATTTAGATAAACATTTTAAGTTGCAAACATTAATTTATAAGTGGTGTTGACGTAATAATGTTGGTAATTACATCAACTTCCTATTGTGTGTAATTTGAACTCTGCGTTAATTGACTTAAAACTAAATGTAAGTTGTAGTAATTAATGCAATTGGCTTGATAACTTAATTGTTCTACTCTACACCTTGAGTTAAGAACTTCAAGTCCACTCCCACTTAACATGCCTGGACAAGTTCCCACAGTTAAGACAAATAGAAATATACAAAGGACATTTTAAGATGAGTGTCATCTTTTGTCATTCAAATACAGTAGATAGCCTTGTAGTTGCACTGTATAGGCAAATTGCTGCTTGACCAAAATTAGCAGCTTTTGAACTGCGAATAGCTCTGTGAGAGGGTACAAAGTAGTAGAGGCTAAAAATACTTTGGTTACTATTGTGATATCGCTTTTTATTAAAAATGAATCTCGTGAAGCAGATCAAGGACATGCTTCTTGAGGTAGGATCGTTATTCAGAGTTGTCATTGAAATGCAAGTTGTTGGCAGTCACCCATTCAGAATATATTCATTTAGGTAATTTCTCTTTTTTTCCTTTTTCAAAAATAGCACAATACAATTGAAGTACGCAGAGAACTATAGCCATCCGCTGCCTTGTCGTGTACCTTGGAGAAAAGGAAGAGGACCTTTTCAAGGAGTTTAGAGGCGTAATTAAAAATCTTAAAATAACATAAAATCCATGGGCACAGTGTAAAAACACAGGACAAAAGCACTGCTTTCTGTCAGCTACATTTTGAAGCATATTGCACTTTTGGACACACCCCAAACAATAATATCTTAGCAGCGTTCAGCACGGATAGGTGTTGACAGCAATGGCATGGGAAAAGGATTGTGTAACATTTGAAAAGTGGCTTCTGCTCTTCTCTTAACCAGTATATATATATATATATTATATATATATAGGGTATATTGTATGGAACCTGCAAAAAAGATGAGAAGATACACTAAAACGTGCACGGTTGGGATTGACAAAATCTGTCCACATGCATTTAGACACTAGGCAAAGTACTCAAAAGCACCTCTGTGTGTCTTCAGGACCACGTTGCCATGACGACACACACATGCAGACTCAATAGGGGAAAACAATACCAGCGTTGCTTTAGCAGCTGGTAATAATGGCTCTGAATTCGCTAAGAGTGACAGTTTAAAAAGAATGCAATTACCTAATTCATTATCTCTTATGCGCTAACCTATTATTTAATGTGCTTCAAAAGGACATGAATATCGCCTTCATCAGTGACCGGTCCACCCCAGGATCTGACCATACGATGGCAACCATCGTGGTCGAGGGAAACAAATGAATGAGCAAGCATTCTGCGTTAAATGTGTTCTTACTGTTTGAAATAATGACTGTCGGCAGTGTAAACATCTTTGTTACATCTTTTGTTAAATGGATGTGTGTGATCTGCAGATTGGCGGCCATTGAGAGTTTGTTTCTGTAGTTTTACAAACACTTTACAGATTTGACATATTTGGCACTGGTTTTAAATATGCAAAGGCCTCTAACTTCGATGTGATGGCAGCATTTATTTGCTGTGTCCCCATTTCTCATGGTAATATGGCTAATGTGTTTATTTATTATTTGTGGGGCAATTTAAATTTGTGTTATTCATCTTTTTTTCCAAGATTTAAATGAAGCTCAGCGCAAGTTCTTTCAGGAAGACTGGGGCCCGTCTCATGTCGGTTAAATGAAATCCTTGCTTCCCTCACTTGCGTCGTTTCCCTGCGTCTAGTCCCTCCCACCAGGGAAGCATGGAGAGACACAAGGAAACCACGAGAAGCAGGGAAATGAGTTTTAAGAGCATTGGGACGTCCTTTCCTCCGGAGCGTCACGTGAAGCGACGTCCGTTTGTGATGACGCTGCACAGCTGATCGTCTGACAGCAGGGTTGCGTTGCGATGATCCAAAAATCAGCTCCTAAGTTCTAACCCTATCGTCTATTCCTTGACCTCTAAGTGAAACGTCACGGGGTTAAGGGATAGTGGATAGGAGAATTCAAAAGGACTTAGGAGAAGAGACTGCAGTACTTTTAGAGAATCCGAATGCACTTTCACTATCCAACGTGTTTATGATGCGCCAGCGGACGTCATTGTGTGCGTCTGCTGCTGTGGGGAAACTATGGAAACCACAGTTTTCTATACAGCGGACTACAACATGGATGTTTAATAAGAATGAGGGACTACTGTGAACTCATCTAGAGACTCTGCACCGTGATCTGATGCTGCTGCTTTGCTTTATGAACGTGGACAACAGAGAAACATATTCTTCATGACCAAAGTTGGAATTGAAATAAAAAAGGAAAGTGAAACTTATGCTCGTCACCCTCTCCCTCCGGTCCACATTAATACCAATGATCCCAATACGTATTTATTATAAACGTTAGTCCTTAACATCTATCACTGTGTATATCACCATTCAAACATCTTTTAAAAGTTGAACAAACCCCACACAGCTCAGTAAAGACTGAGATGTTGACTTTATTTGATAATTTCAGTAAAAACTAACGTTCATATTTCTCTTTTGATTATAATACTGATGAACGTTCAGAACAAAGCACTTTGGCAACTTACCACCTATGTTTTAAAATGCTTAATAAGCACCGTAACGTTCATGATATAATTTCTCGGTCATAATTGGTTGTTTCCGTGAACGGCCGACTGTTGAGTGACGGCAAATGCTGCGGCTGCAATGCATTGTGGGGCAGCATTTTCTCCTCTCCTTTTGGTTAGGGAGGTCCAGTGGTTCCTAAGCTAAAGGAGGTTATAAAGGAAGTTTGAAACCATCTTTCCTTTCATTTGGAGAATTGGAACAGCACTTATCATGGCTGCCACTGAGGGACTTCCGGGTCATTTCACTTGGTTAGGAAGGTTCCTAAGCTAAATGGACTATTGGAACGCAACCCTGCTCTGTCCCAAGCCCCCAGGAAGTGCGCCGGACTCAGATGAAAATATTCGTGGTGGCCAAACGGCGGTACTACACGTCCGTTTGGTTGCCAGGCCCGGAAACACTTTTCCCCACTGACTTACATTGGGAAAGAGTGGTCTGTAAATCGTTGGATAATTTTTTTTAAACTAAATAAACAACCCAGTATGAACACTTGTATAGCCCTTATTAAAAACATTCGTTCCTCAAGTTGTAAAAATGTGCTAATAACATTATTCTGAGAGTTAATTCCCTCTGCATTATGAACGTGCATCTAACCCACGGGACCACGCCGCCCGGCACGTTCATGTTACGTGTTCAGCATTACATGCGTTTATCTTTACCCATGGATGCACAATAATAACGGACCATATCGCCTTACTGCCAGCCCAAGGAGCTGTAATAATGGATATATTGCACATGTTTGCTGTAATTCATCATTTGTAAAATATAATATACTACATGGGCTGTATGCAGTACTCAAGTTGTAAAAAGAAAATCAGGGGGGATGGTGGATTTTATCATCTGGGGACATCATTTGTGCTGATAACCCGCAGAGGATGGGAGACCAACCAGCATAAAGATAATTATTATATTCCTAAAACAACATGCATGTTATGGATGTTCAGATACTCCTTTCATTGCTCTTGACCAAGGCACCTCAGAATTAGAGTCGGTCCCCGGGCTGCCATGGCACCACTAACATTTAGGGTAAAATGCAGAGGACAATTAGTGCAAAATCTTTTTTTCACTTTAATTTAAAGGGGGGAGGGGATACAAAAATGTGGTTATAATGAAAGTCTATGGTACACATATTGTAGGTTAACAGTCCCTCATTTATTATTCAGATGGATCAGCTGATTATACTAATAATAAAGTCAAAATAGTTTTTAGAATATTTAATTATAGTGTATTTTTTCAAAAAAGCAGTTACTGGTATACGATCAAAACTGGTATCTAAAGGGTTACATTTGTATCGTTATTCATTATATCATTATGTAAATTAATAATTAATAATAATTAATAATCATGTTTTTTGGTCTACATTTTTCTGGCTCTTGCTTTCGGATTGTTAGCTAAGCAATGGCTTTGAAGCCAAGTCTTGACATATACCTCTGGTTTGAACTTGTTCAATGGAGGGCCAACACACTTGATGAAAAGCAAGGCTGACATGCTTTTTACCTCTAGGGAGCTTCTAGTTGTGGTTGAAATGTTCATCTGACTAAACCCACGTTCACACTCAGCTGTGGAGATGACCAGAGTGTTCACTGCTTGAAGGAGGGGTTTCAGCTCTTCTGGTGCTGGTGGTGTCATTTCATCAACAGTTTTGAGTCTTACCAGCTAGCTAACACGAGAGAAAAACAGAGCTAAACTCCAAACTAAGTTGTTATTGCTGCTTATGTCCATAGATTCCACCTTTGGTGAGTAAAGTAATGAGTAATGACTAAGATTAATGACTCTTGACTTACATGAAATGTTATTTTTAGTATTTTTAAATATGAAGTCCCTCAGATCGCGTTGTCCTCCTGGTCGCTTGGCCATTGTGATGACTGTTACCTGCGCTTCTGGCATCGATCAAACAGGCGCATCACGGCGCTCTGGCGCCCTCTAGGGCACTCGCATAGCAGAGCGTCAGTGACTTGGTAAAAATGTCATTAAAAATGTGCATGCTCCCTCGCCCACAGTATTTTACTCAAAATGCTCAAAATTAATGTTGAAATAGCAGTAATGTCAGTGCCCCGTTCATTGATAAAATGACATAAGGGATGGAAAGGGGAAATGGCAGTTTTAGAAGGGGGATGATTTTGACCGTTTTTATTTCAGGGGGGATGCCATCCCCCCTCATCCCCCCTCAACTCGAGTACTGGCTGTATGATTAAATCTTGTACCGTAAATGTTGTATTAAATAAAATTAATATTACCGACGTTGGATTAACGTCCCTGTAGCTTCTTATTGCACTAAGAAGCTTATTGCACTGTGTGTGTATATATATACAGTGCAATAATTATTACATGCTAAATGAAGCTCTGTTGCTTGGATATCACTAGATCCTGTTACAATGTAATATAAGTACATAACGATTGATGTGTACATTAGCATCATTACTAGCTAGCCGCTAGCTGCTAACTGCCGCCTCGTTAATATCAAATCCATGATAACAACAATCCATTACCATGCTGTCATGAACGTGCGGTGCTGTTACGTGTACGCAAATTGACGTGCTTGATGTGAACGAGCATTTTGGTTAAAGTTGCGCATGCGCTATGAGCGCATATACAGGTACTTCTCAGGCATGCCGGGTAATCTGTGACATTTCACTCTCTCAAAAGTTGGGCCATTTTATCATCATGCGCCAATGAGCAACTCTCATAGGAATGAATGAGGCCCCGCCTCCCACGCTGTATCCAGTTCTATATCGTATAAGGCTTCGCCCTCTAAGGCTATCGCTATTGGGTAATCCCCTCTGCACGTGTGCAGCACTGACAGACGTATTCCACGCCCACCTGGGCGTGGAATACGTCGTACATGGGCCCCACCTCCAGGATCACTTCCGTATAAATAGGAAGTAGGCCCTAAAATCCACTCCTACTTTTCTTCAGCACTCCGTTGCAGAAGCATTGACAGGCAAAACAAGTTATTTTAAGAGCTACTTACTGAAAAGCAAACATTCCTCCTAAAAAGCTTTGTTTTTTCTGGTAAGATGGAGACTGGGCAGGAAAGTCAAGGCTGCGTTTGGGATTGCCTCGTATGCGGGTCGGGCTACATTATGAGCTTTGACAGGCACTCACGGTGTGAGTCCTGCCTGAGAACAGAGCATGCGAATGCTGCTCTCACTCCCGGGGTATCATGCTCGCATTGTGCCCGTCTTCCGCTGGCCCTCAGACAGCAGAGAGCGGACGCTCTCGCTGCTGCAGCTGCCGAGGACGATTGGACTTACACTGTGCGCAGCAGTCGCAGTCTCGCAGACGCGGATTGTGGCTTCGGCGACACAGGTCCACCGGTATCTCTGGCTACAGCAGGGGAATATACTGGAGGGTGCAGGAAAGGATCTGCTGGAGGCTCCAATCAGTCCGGACGGACTATTTGGACCACAGTTCCACACCATGGTGGAGATTATGAAATCTGCGGCAGAGCAGGCAGATGACATACGGCGTCACGCTAGCTGGCTTCGGGACAAACGGCTTCAGCGACAGCAGCGGCAGCAACGACAGCACCCGCAGCCCCCGCAACAGTCTCAACGGGGGAAGACAGCGGCAAGAACAGCAACGGCGTCAGACTCGCCCTTCGGCAGCTGCAGGGGCTCCGTCCCAGGTCTCCGCTCCTCCGCCGCAGAGACAGGATCTGCAGGCGACGAGCCAGAGGGGAAGGAAGAACCCCCGCTCCTGGTCTGCTCCTCCGAGTGAGTGGCGGGGTTATGTGGGAAGAGAGAATTGTTAATAAAAATGATTCAAATCTCAACAGTGTGTCTGTAGCAACTGTGTCTCACGTATCCCCACACTAGTCAGGCCGGCTGCCATTAATCCATTGATAAAAAGGCAGCAGGACTTGTTGCATAATCCCTCTGTTTTAAACCTGTCAGTTAATAGACAGAGGGACTCGCCGTTTGAGCCAGCGGTTTCTAATCTGTCGGGTAGCAAACAGCTAGGCTCGCTGTATAAGCCTGCGGTATTTAACCAGTCGGTTATAAAACAGCAGGGCTTGACATTTAAATCGGCCCCTTCTATCCTTTCGGGTAACAAGCAGCGCAGTTTTTCCTCTGTCTCAGTTGTGCCTACACACAGTCGTATTAAGCCTAGCGCGGCTATTACGCACGAGGTGAAAAGCACTGCACACACCTCCGCGAGTTGGAGCATAAATCCGCCTCAGGGTCCTGTTAAGAGCTTTTTCCTAAACAGAGACAGGGTGAGAGTCGGTGTATGATGCAGCGTGTGGAGAGCCTTGCACAGCCCTTTAGGGCGGGGGCCCCCTTGGGTTGCTTCACAAGCAACGGCGGCGAGGACTCTGGCATGGCTTGTCACCATGACTACCACAGCACAACAAAAACAGGTACGCCCGCTCTCAGAGCGATGCCCAGAGTGGAGGCGGCTATGTTTAATGGACGGATGGATGAGCAGGCTGATCAGCAGAGGTTACTCTCTGCAATTTGCCTTACCCCCCCGCCGTTCGAGGGGATTCGGGAAACACTTCTGTCATCCCAAGAACAGTGTATTGCGCTGCAGTCAGAGCTGCGGAAACTCCTGTTAAAGAGAGCAATCTCCAGGGTTCCGAAAGGGGAAGAAAATGATGAGGGGCCGTGTAGGCCAAAATTCAAACTCACCTCGCACACACACTACTGAAAACATCTGGCCTTGCACACACACTACTGAAATACTCTCACGTTCACTACTGAACACCTCACACACACACTACTGAAAATTAAGCCTCACACACACACTATTGAAATCCTCTCACATTCACTACTGAACACCTCACACACACACTACTGAAAATTAACCTCACACACACACTCCTGAAAAACATTTTACTGAAAGGTTCTCAGTCGGGAATGTGCATGTGTTTCACCTATGTGTGTGTGAGGGGATTCTTGCTGTAACGGAAGTCATTCTAATGTAACGGAAGTCAGTGGTCTCTTTGCTAGCCCCGTTATAGGGCGTTTATACGGAAGTGATCCTGGAGGTGGGGCCCATGTCATAGGTGGGCGTGGAATAAGTCTGTCAGTGCTGCAGACGTGCAGAAGGGATTACCCAATAGCGATAGCCTTAGAGGGCTGCGCCTATACTCATAGAAGCTGGGTTACATTACGTAACCCCATTCCTTTTTACACATCCATGGCATGCTCTGTCCCCGTTATTTCCACAAACACCCCCGCCACACATTTACTGACACAAACATTTGTATCATCTGTTGTAGACCCCAATAAATAAAATAAAATAAGAACTCATTCTCATAAAAATAAACGCCTCTTATATATGAACAATAGTTGGATTAATATTGATTAGAGTGCACAATAGAAAGAAAAAAAGAGAAAGAGATGATATGTTATGTATAAAAACCCAGTTAGATTAACATTCATTGGATTGCACACTTTGTTTGTTTGTGTGGATATGTAGCACATTAGCATTGTAATAGCACTTAATGACTGACTGAATGGAAATGACAATAAATGAAAATGTAAAACGAAAAAAGCGATCATGAAAATGTTTCCAATAAATGAATAAAATGATTTTTGACCACTTTGTTGTTCAGATATATCACATATTTGTAACTAAATGATACATGAATTGAAACAAAACACAGTATAAACTGAGGAGTGACTCCCGTGAGGTTCATGTATTTTCTTCACTCCGCTGGGAAACGGCTCTCATGTCAAGAAGCATCAGATCAGTGCATGCGCCGCATCGTCCAATCAGTGAGCGATACACAGTAAGGGGGCGGGGCGAGTATCTGAGGATTTCATCGGAGGATGGTCTGGTGGTTCCTCGGTTATCGCTCCTCCATTATCGCTCCTCCGGCAGAAATAAGAGCCATGGGACGGTACTCAAGATGGCGCAGACAAATCAACTTCCGGTGAGACCGAGACCGAGGAGCGAGGAAATGAAAATAGTCGACCTGAGACGGGGCCTGGGTGTATATACATACATTCACTCCGCAGCTGCATATAATCAGCTCATCACAGGCGTTCTCTTTAACCTATTACATTTCACCTCATTCTCCAGCAGCCAATCAACGTGCTGCAGCCAAACTATAAAATGGTTCTCCTCTCTCCTGCAGTCAGCTGTGATTTCAGGTGTTCATGCACTTTATCATATGGCATGTGTCAATAAATGTTCAAATAAAATGAATTATCTCCTGATTGAAACTCATGTGTTGAAATAAACAACTGCAATTCAAAATAAAAAGTGAATTAACATTTTTGTTGTGGAATCAATTAATTTCTTTCTTTAAAGGCAACAACATGAAAAAGCTAAGAAAAAAAACTATTGAATACAATATATTTGGAGCAACTTCATTTATAAATGGTTGTCAACTTAAAAACGTGTGTTCACAATGATGGTAATTAAGTACGTACAACTTAAAATTCCTTTTAAATCATGTGGTAAAACTAGTCGGAACAACTTAATCTTTTGAGTAATAAACTTGTGTTTATAATACCAATTATTAAGTAAGGGGTAATTAAAAACACCTCTGATTGTAGAGGAAAAGCCTTCTCCCCTAACTCAAATAACTTTGTAGCTTCAAGACCATTAGAAGTTGTCTTAACTCAATAAACATCGGTGCAAACTGTTGCGTTGATTTTCTTTGTTTAGCCAAGGCATTTGTTTTTAGAGTGCAGGATGAAATGGATGGATTAGAATTAATAGACCTGTAACTTTTGATTGTATCCTGTCATAGTGACTCCTAAAGGCTTAAAGAGTTATGAGCATAACTTGCATGTTAAATAAGTAATATTGTTAGTTTTGGAATCCCTTGCAGCTTGATATCACTTGCAAAACATAAACTATAGTATGTAAATGCATGTTAGATAGATACAATTAAACATATCAATGATATGGAGTATTATAGCCGATAAAGTGAGTGCAGGTCACTTTAAACTCACCATTTACTACATCAGACCTACTTTTAAGTCGCTGTGTGGAGAAGAAATTTCTATATTTACTGATTTTATGCCTCACATAAACACTACTCTTAGATTACAGCCTCTTGTTTGTTAGATAACAGTTGCGGCTCGATGCGCGTAAAATGCAACAGCAGATGAGAAAAAAGAAGCTTGGCTTACCATGAACGCACTCGATCAGATACAGGAGGATGTCTCCGACCGGTCCAGTCCTCTGCGCTGCATTTGTCAAAGTGTGTGTGTTTGTCAGGGAGTGGATCGAGCACCGACGGCGGTGTGTGTCCAGAGCCGAGGTGGAGTCAGAGCTGGAGATGCGCCATGGATGGAGAGCAGCGAGAGGCAGAGCGAGGAGGCATGTCTCCCCCCTCCAGAGACCACCCAGGCTACTGGAGCTGAGTCGCTATATTGGATGCAAGATTGCCTCGCCGTGCATTACGCTTGATGCCGTAGGGTACGTTTCATTGCGTCTTGGAAATGCGTCTGATCCCAAAACAGGCAGTACATAGAACCTACATAATGACATGTCACTATAAGTCAAACTAAAATGTGACCCTTCTTCTGTTTCCATCATAATTTAATTTCTTTTCATGCGTAGGATGACCGATTTTCAAATATATTTCATGGAGGCAGGTTTCATCTTCTCCAACCAGGCATCAATAATTACATCCTACCATGAGTGTCAGTCCTCCTTCTCTTTCACTGTCATGCTCTCCGCAGGGTCTTTCACTGTATACACACACACACACACCACACACACACACACACACACACACACACACACACACATTTGTTCACGCTGGCACAATGACCTCTATTTTTCCTCATTCCTGTGAGGATGACTGCTATCATCATGATGTGTTGGCCCCCCCTCCTCACTTTGCTGCCGGCTTGGTGTGAATGGATGGGTGCCATATTATTGCCCCCCTGGGGTGACTGTGGGGTCAGTCTAAGCCTGTGACAGCTCCATTACTCCTGGGAATGGGGGTCGATTCCGTTTGCGCTCTTTAGATTTATCTCCCTCCCACTTTGGCAGACTCCCACTGTGGCTACAGTGTGTCTTTACTGTGATTTGCAGACAGATTGTAGAAATAATGTTGCTGTCCACTCGTGGCTGCATCTCAGTCCTCACCATTAATGGGGTGAAGCCTGCGAGCTAGTTCAGGCAGTCAACTCGAGCACTTATGCTGCATTCATACATAACGCCCCCTTTCCACTCTACAACCAACCAAACAGAGTCTCCTTAATATGCCGCTCTATTTAACCTGCCAGATCTCTCTCCATGCATTGCTTGCTGCTGCTATTGCTGCAGCTACCTCGCTGCTGCTGTGTTCACTTGCTATTGCTGCGTTCATGTTCGTGCTGCTGTGTTTCATGTTGCTGCTTCTTGCCTGCCGGTGCTGTCCTTGCAAATGTCTATTGCAATCTCCGACTCTGGAACCAAATCATCATATGCAAGAAGCCGTAAGAAATGCCTCATTCCCGAAACACAGGCTAGCTCAGAGCATGGTTCAGACGACGCTGGAACGAGCCACAGCTCCCGCACGACACACATTCAGGTGTCCCTTCCCTCCTCATTTGGAGTAACTTTTAATATCCTTTGGGCCAGAGAAAGTCCCGAGTTCTACGCCAGCTCCGGTAACAACCCCTCTCTTGTGTGTTAGCTAAGAGTCGCACTGTCTCTCGGTCGGTGGGTATTTAAACACCAAAAAAAGGCAGGAGCAAGCTGACTCCGGCATTCCCAAAGTACCTGCCTTCCTGTCCTACCTTCTCGAAGTAAAATCAGCGGTTGAAGCCTTTTAATTGCACGATATATTCCCGTGAACAAACTCGATTTCCTCTGCTTGCAATGTAAACAAATGTTTCTACTTCCGCGTTCAACCACGTTGTGCCGCTGACGTCACACTCCCGAGGATTCTGGGAATTGGAGTCCCAGATCCAGCCACGAGTTCTAGCTTCCTGCCCCCTGCAGCAGCAATTCCTTAGGAATCGCATCTTGGCAGGTATATATATGATACTATTCTGCATAAGCAATGTTTTATTATGGAAATATTTGGCCCGCTGTAAGTCATATGTGAGGCAATTATACAGAAGTTGTGTGTATAAGTATTTATACTACTATAAATCAATGAAATTTAAAATGGAAATAAATTAATAATTTCCATCACGGGAATATGAAGGGAAGCTCGATACATTTTTGACCATCATTTTAGACTTCAATCTCTCCTACAGTGTATTTTCTATGAATACCATGAATCATTATCTGCCAAGTGGCCATGTAGGCTACATTTAATCACCTACCAAAGAAGAGTTTTTCCTCACAGGAATTAAGCTCTACCTGCAATATCTGCCCCTCGCTGGGTGTGCCTCAGGAGGCTTCATGCTGCAAATCGTTTCCAAGCTCTTCCTAATCACAGATGTTCGTTGAATGACCTTATCACAGGCTTAAATCAAGGTTTCTTAGCAGGTTATGCTGGCTCCCAGGGACCCATGTCTGTTGAAACCTGCACTCAAGACTAAAATGTGCACTGAAGGAGCCAGGAGTATTACACGTGCTGCTATTTAAACGTTTAAAAATACGACAGGCACCTAGCCTAGTGATGGGAGGAATTATTCTAGCAAAGTTTCTTGAGCCGTTAGTTCCTCACGATTAAGAGTATTAATAACTACTAAAGATTTTTCCAGTTTCTATGCTCTGTAGATGACATGGCAGGGGAAGCAGACATCCATATGCCTTCTGTGACATATATTTTAAGGTTTTACAATCAAATGTGCATTTGGTTGCCATAGTAGCCCACATTTCTTTGACACCTCATCAGAAGCACTATGCTGGATTCTCTGCAACACCTGCAAGCACCCCTCGGTGTCCATCTTTTAACTATTTCCTAGTTAACTTTCCCAGATAAAACTTCAACAGCTAGGCCTACCTCTTTCAGTACAGGAATTGGAAGCCCTAGGCTCCACACGTCTAGAATTCTCGGTATCATTCTCGATAGTGTGCTGATGCAAGCTTCACTGCCACCAGACAAGCTGTCCCGCATCAGAACTGCCATAATTACAATTCATGTTATTTATTTGGCGCCTTTCCAAATGTTCAAAGTGCTCTACGTCATACTACATATTAGACTTGTAATACATTCAATACTGATTACTGCCTTCAATTATGGGATCCCACTGGTAGTCTCTCTAAAAGAGATGTTTTATATATATATATATATATGGAACAAGCGCTAGCTTTCTGTCCAAACCTTAAGGCACCATAGTCTTAGGTCACGTTCACACCTGCTTGGTTAGTACTATTGAATCGGTCCCTGTAGCGTTAACCCCTTGATGTGGTTCGTTGGATTGGTCTGGAAGCAGTCCGATACCTCTGCTCCGCCAAAAGAGGTGGTCTCGGGTCGCTCGCTAGTAAACTCTGGAGAGGTTCATTGCTGGTGTGACGTAGTCCGCATCAAAACATGGGAAACAACTATTTGCGCATCTTCGCTTGTTTTGCTATCTATACTGTGTGCAACATCCAGTAACCTATAGGGTCATGCATTCATTCTGGTGACTGCTTACCTCACTGGTCCCCTGTGTACAGAGAAAAGGCAGTGGTACAATCTCATCGGAGCCACCTGTCATCGGTGAAACCTCCTCATTGCATAACGTCTCATTATGTGTTATAATGTTTTTAATGCACGTCTGATTTATAATCCTATGCGCCGGCCGCATAGTCTGTTGATGTGCTCTCCAGATTAACAGCAGTATGAAAATAACCTGCCAATGCTCCATGATGCAGGCTACTGTAGGAATTGCTGGGATCTGCATTTTATCCGCTTAATGTCCCGCCAACTGTTGGAAAAGCATCTCCGTACAATGACTTTAGTTTACAGTTCATAGTCTGTTTGAGGTTGCCTGGGTGAATGCAAACCCAACCTTCTGCAAATGAAACAATGTAATACACTTGCGTCTGGTGTAAAGAAGCGGACTATTCGGCATGAATGCAATCTTAGAGATGGCTATTGCTCAGATCTTTGGTCCTTAGTCCCTCCGCGACGGGTGGAAGGTTATGTTCATTCTTTTATAAAGACCTTGCGATGTCTTCAGATCCTCTCTAGTTACTTACAGATGCTGCGCCTTCTGCTGGTTCGGGGGATTTCACAATGAGTGGTTGCCCCACCAGCTTGCCATGCCCTTCGTTCAACCAAATGACTCAAGCCCCTCAAGGATTTCCCATATTCTCCCTCCAACCAAGGGCATGATTCAAAGCATACAATTTAGCTTCGTACTTTATCTTCTTCTGTCCCTCCTCTGTGTACTTATGCAATAGATATAATAGTCGTTCATGCATTATATATATATAATTGTATTCGAATCCTGCAATCTTCAAGTGCTAAGTATTAAGCCATGTTAGAGTTCATTAATTTGCTCCTCAAGGGCCTTAAGAAGGCACGTCCTCCACGCAATGATAAAGACTGCCTCTTAACTTTGCACCCGTGCAAAGGTTAATGTATAAGTTCAGGCAAAGGGGTTTCACTATACATTGATGCAGATGCAGTTGTTACAGCTTTCTTTGGTTTCTCAGGTGGCGAATATACACAGACCTCTCACCTTTTAATCCTCAGCATAATCTCACCCTTACTGAATTAACTTTGGAGATCAAATATACACACTGTTTTGAAACATTCAATGTCTGACAGTTCTGTCTGGGGAGTCAAGGAACCCTGAATAATCATTGCTAAAACTAACACTGTTTTCTTTGTCCTTTATCTTCCATGCTGAACTTCTCGCATCATTGCCCTCTGACACATGGGTCGGCACCCATGTTTATTCGATGGCTGCAAACCCAACGACAAGGGTTCTCCTCCAAGCTGCGTGATCTCTGCCTAAACTGCGACCTGCCCCGGTCGGCACTGGTCTCTTCCAGGCCTACACATAGAAGTCTCTCTAGGTAGTATAGTCCCCTCAAAGCCGTGGTGCTTAAGGGGGATGGCTTTTCGGGCTGTTCCCGGGCCTTCACATAGCAGTTTCACTAGGTAGTATAGTGCTCGGGGAAGAATCGGCTCTGGGCCATTCCTCAGGCCTACACATAGCAGTCTCACTAAGTTGTATATTCCCCTTAAAGCCGCTGTGCTTTAAGGGGAATGGCCACATGGCAGCTCGCCAGGCCCTCTACTTATCAGATTTACATCACCAGCGTCAGGCTCGGGCTAAGCCGTTTTGAGGGATAGTATCTAAACTCCACGCAGTTTTGGGGGTTAGTTATTTGATCATCACTCATCGTGCTATGTATATCTATGGAGTGATGATGCCCGAGCCTAGTCGCCAAACTCAACAATATGCTGCTTCTAATAAACATGTTAAAGGAACACGTGAGTTGTCTGACTGAAATGGGGCGAAGCCTGCGAGCTAGTTCAGGCAGTCAACTCGAGCACTTATGCTGCATTCATACAAAACGCCCCCCTTGCCACTCTACAACCAACCAACCAAACAGTCTCCTTAATATGCCGCTCTATTTAACCTGCCAGATCTCTCTCCATGCATTGCTTGCTGCTGCTATTGCTGCAGCTACCTCTACGTCGCTGCTGCTTGCCTGCCCCACCACCACCCCAGCTTCCACCTGTAGGCTCGGGGGTTAGTTATTTAATCATCACTCATCGTGCTATGTATATCTATGGAGTGATGATGCCCGAGCCTAGTCGCCAAACTCAACTATATGCTGCTTCTAACAAACATGTTAAAGGAACACGTGAGTTGTCTGACTGAACTGCTGTTGGATGATTCAAGCCTCAACCATTCGTAGTGATATTCATACCACTTTCGTCTCATTAGTATGCATAAAAAGTGACAGGTGGTGTGACAGGTGACACTTGTTAGGTGGGAGTAAGTCCTACATGTGCAAGTCATGAGCAAGTTTCAAGTCTTGACCTACAAGTATCAAGCATACACAGTTAATTATTTGAAATCTAATTTAGACCGATGGCAATCATATTAACCCTAGAATTGCAGACATAGCTAGGACTCAATCAAAAAGTCTGTTAAAAAAGGCATAATTCCAGGTAAGAAAATCATATATGGCATTTGCAATTACACATATTTAATTTACATTTCTGTTAACACTAGAACCGCCAACAGCGTCAGCACCTACATAGATATCATTTTCAAATAATTGAATTTGTTCCTCTTCATAATTTCCTTATAAACTAAGTAGGACGATTTAAAACTCAGTTCATTGGGTCCATTTTGAAATTGCATCATAACGGATCAAAAAGTTCAGATTCATTTTACAATAAATCAAAGAATTAAACACTTCTACAAACAAAAACAACATAATTAAAACATTTAAACAAACTACTAAAAGTAGATGAACTACATTATTCAAAGGTTTACAGTAACTTCTGATAATAACACAGGGGAAATAAACGAGGCCTCTCTCTCTCTCTCTCTCTCTCTCTCTCTCTCTCCTCTCTCTCTCTCTCTCTCGACAGCCCGTCAGTATCAGGGTTAGTCAAAATGAATCCCTTGGAGGTTCTAGCGTCAATTTACCATTTTGTCTTCTCTTTGCAATGCTTAATCGATTTGAAACCAAGTCTAACGTAGCTTAAACTTAACTTTAGCTAACACAACACATGCACGTATCCTTTCTCTGTGTTTTTTTTTAAGTGACGAATGCAGTTGGATGTTGTGGTGTTCGTGTCACTGATCTTTATGCTGCAGACCCTGCATACCGCTGTTCTCTTCTTATTACCATCATCGTCAACATAATCCTTGAATCCAAACTTCACTATTTGGAGTAAAGCTAGCCGCTGCCATGTTAACTGACACTCCTGCCTTCTAGTGGGTTGCCAGGTTTGCGCGCATGGCGCTATAATCACCCAATCACGTTTTTCGAAAAAACTAAACGTACTATCTCACTACAAAAACAAAAGCACATATTTAATATTAATATAAGGAAAAGTCCTTTCAAGTCATCTATCTCAAGCTTAAGTCAAGCCTCAAGTCATGAATACCAAATCCAAGTCAAGTCTTTTATGAATGTTAGTCAAGCAAGTCTCAAGTAAAAAAATATGCCACTCGGGTCAATTCATGTGACTTGAGTCCCCACCTCTGCTTGCTACTACTTATGCTAATGATCCCTTTGTTGTGAGGTGTGATGACATATAGGTGTGATATCACACCCCTTAATGAACCTTTGATGTGGGGTGTGAGGTGTGATACCCAGCCTGTCCTCCTACAAAAAACGACCAAATAGGTCGATTGTTTAAGCACCAGATTACGACCCATAGCCACGTTTTAAAGTGTAGCACCTCTAGTGGTCGTGTAAGAAACAACATGCTCCCGTTTATTTACAAATAACCGTCTCTCATAAATCCCTAAATTGTAGAACAGTTTGACCATTAAAATGCTTTTTGATTAGATTTCTAGCGAGAAGTGTATATTGTACTTTTAGAATCCACGTCCAGTGGAAGTGTAGGATCTATAGTTTGATAAATATTACGAAGATGATTTGAGGTCTCGACAGGATAACGTGTATATGCGGCAGCTTCCATGTAAAGTTAGCGTGGGTGAAAACAGTATTTCCGGTCTCGAAGTTTTCATAATAAAACCAGATATATTCCCCTCACTGTCAAATGATTACTGCATTACTCATCCACTAAAAAACATCAGCTTATCCTTGTTAATTACACAATATTGATTGGTTTAAATGGTGTACAATGCTTTTGTGTTTTTAACCTTCGAGTCAGAGAAACAAATAGTTTTTTAGGAGTTTAGACACTACAGTTTCTGAAGACACTACACTACCCAGAATCCCCAGCTATCGTTTGGGACTACAACATCCGCCTTGCTTTACAAACCCCGTGATTAGTCATCAAGCCCTGTGATTGGATGTTGGAGTGGCAGTGCGACAAGATTACGCTGTCAAACAGCTCTTTGAAATGGAATGGAACCACGCCAGACTGTCCAAAACTGGAATTGGACGGCTCCAGCTCTCCCCTCTTTATAAGACGTTTTCGTATTTCCCACAATTAGAAGTTGGCAGTATTAAACGTGTACACCCTGGAGGTTTAGGGGATACGAAACACAGTGGTGTTATCAATTGTAAAACATATAATTAATAAATGGTGAAATAACCTAAGGTCAGAAGAGCTATATTTAACAGATGGTTTTATGTCTACCCCTCCTGTTGTTCATTGATAAGCCTGAAACATGCACTTGTCAAGGTTCAGATGTACATTTAGCAAATATGGCAGTAGCCATCGATCTTAAGATAAGATAGTTTATTGATCCCAAGTTCGGAAATGTTTTTGTTACAGCAGCATGTACTACTTTGTTCTACTCCACTACAATTCAGAGGTTAAACTGGTATTTTTACTCTACTACATTTATTTTTGTTACTTTGCAGATTCTGATTAATGATGTGAAATATAAACAACCCTTAAATCAGTTTGTCTGTTTTGCACATCCTCCTGTTAATATCTTTGGACGTCCTGCACTAAATTGTTTTATTGTAGAGATCACTACAGTATCTTCTTGATATTTTCCATTCTATATTTCTATCATTGACCCCTATTGTGTATGTAGGCTACTCTTAATATTTAAATGTTTTTATCAAATATAACTTATTCTACAACTAAATTCAATAATGTGCTTTAACCACTAGGAGGTATGGTTTAGACCAGTGGTCTAGTTAATACAACATAATAATATCGCACATAATATGACTATAAACTTTATTGGGAAATTAAAACAGAACGTGAAAGGAAAATACAGTTTCAGTCTCTCGATGTGAAGCTTATGCATTGTACCATGAATTGTATAGACCTGTAACAGTCAACTGCATGAGGAGTTGGAAAGGTAGTTCAGAAAATCAGTAATATCTTTAAAAACTACAAAAAAGTCCCTTTCTGTGCACCGTTATGGTGTAAACACAGCCTATCTACTAATTGGATCAAATATAAAAGTCAGCCGAATTAGTGTTGATACTGCAAGGAGACGTATTGTGTGAAAAGAAATGGAAGATGTTGTTTAATTGTTGATATATGTATGGTCCACGTCACGTATTCAGTTTTGGCGTCATCTCTTCCAGTTTGTCAAAAGGTCTTCTGATCAGGGCTCTATAAATACATATCTAGGGCAGATCTGTAATATTTAATGCAGCCGAATCGTGTATTGCAATGCCGTTATGTGATGACTTTCAAAGAGAAAAGCAAGAGCACTCGGAATAAAGTTTTATTATTATTTTTTGAATGTTTTCCGATTTCATATCACATAAACACCATATCCCGACGTGCATTGCGGCGTGATTCTATCAAAACCTCTGAAAACAGAAATGTGTCTCTCAGAATCGAAAGAGAAAAACCTATGGGAAAAACACAAAAGCATTGAACAGAATTTAAACCAATTAATGTCGTATAATTAACTAGGATAAACTGATGTTTTTTAGTGGATGTGTACTGCAGATATCACTGTTAAATCATTTGATCATTGGTTTTATTATGAAAACGGCCAGACCGGAAATACTGTTTTCAACCCGTAACTTGACATGGAAGCTTGCCGCATATACACGTTGTCCTGACGAAACCTCAAATCATCTTCGTAATATCTATCAAACTATAGATCCTACATATCGACTGGACGGGGATTCTAAAAGTACAATATATACTTCTCGCTAGAAATCTAATCATAAAGCGTTTTAATGGCCAAACTATCCTACAATTTAGGATTTTACAGAGAGGGTTATTTGTGAATAAACAACCCTCTGTAAAGTTTGCATTGAACGGGAGCACTAGAGGCCGACAATTTTAAAACGTAATTATAGGTCGTATTAAGCGCTTGAACAAACGACATATTTCGTAATAAGGTTCTTAAACAATCGACCCATTTGGTCGTATGAGTTGGAGGACTTGTTGGTGATACCATGTACAGTAGGTGTGATATCACAGGAGTCCGCCCTTTGATGCTTGAAGAGCAGACAAAGAGAGGTGTATTTACTGGTGTTGATCTCTGGATGATGTAAATAGCCTAAGTGCCATGAAGTGTGCAACACTTTACAACTGGTAGAATATTAAGTACTTTGTAAGGAATTGGGTTTCTGTTAAAGGCAAGTTTTGTGATTTTAGCACTTATTTTTACTGACACTCGGCAGATTTGTGTGTAATTCTCTCACAAAGGAACTGTAAGATACACTTTTATGTATGCAAAATCTTAAAAACTAGGAAATAAAATACTTTGTCTGAATAGATTTTCTTTGAAGGCACTTTGATTTTAACGCCATTTCAGTGGAACAATCCAGTTTTGTTAATTTACAACCCGGCTCGTATTGATGCCTGATATTGTTGTAGTCTCTGAAACCTGGTTAAAACCGTCTGTCACCGACACTGTTATTCACATTGATGGATATAATGTATTCAGAGCAGATCGTAAGGGCAGAGCTGGTGGTGTTGCAATTTACACTGCTGAGAAACTACAGTGCTCAGTCCTTCACTCAATTTCAATTCCAAGGCAATTTGAGTGTCTAGCAGTCCAAATAACTATAGCAAATGCTCCTCTCACTGTTATTGGCTGTTATAGGCCTCCATCGGCCATCATGGATGCAACTACAGTACTAGCCTTACTGAATTGTTGTCTACGTTTTCTTCTGAAATCATATTATTGGGTGATTTAAATTGGGACTGGTTGAGTGATAAATCTTCACAGTTTAAGCAGGTTTGTGATTCTTTGAATTTAACTCAGCTTATTGATAGTCCCACTAGAATAAACCCTGCCACACCCAATAACGATACCCTTATAGATGTCATTATAACAAATGCAGCTCATAAGTATGTGTCTGTTGGTGTTTTTCCTAATGATATTAGCGACCATTGCACTATTGCTTGCATTAGGAGCACTAAGTTGCCCAAATCCAAGGGCCTTATTGTGCTCAGGCGCTGCTTCAAACACTTCTCTGAGCAGGCTTTCCTACAAGATCTGGCGGAGGTTAAATGGCACTTCATAGCATTAATTCCATCTGTCGAGGGTGAAGACCGCGACTCTCAGGGGGCTGGGCTCGAGGGTGAAGACCAGACAGCTCCGGAGGCCGAGCAGAGCCCGGTGTCGGCCGAACAGGAACCGGAGTCGGTGGGATAGGCCTCGGCAGGATCCCCCACGGAAGTGGACAAGGAGTTGGCAGCACCCCCGGCGAGACAGAGGATGGCGGGGCCTTCAACGGAACAGGACAAGGGGTTGGTAGGACCCCCAGCGGAACCTCCAACGGGACAGGACACAGGGTTGGCAGGACCCCCGGCAGGAGAGTAGTCAACGGGGCTTCCAACGGCACAGGACATAGGATTGGCAGGACCCCCAGCAGGAGAGTAGACGGCGGGACCTCCAACTGGACAGGACAAAGGGTTGGCAGGACCCCCGGCAGGAGAGTAGACGGCGGGACCTCCAACTGGACAGGACAAAGGGTTGGCAGGACCCCCGGCAGGAGAGTAGACGGCGGGACCTCCAACGGGACAGGACATAGGATTGGCAGGAGAGTAGTCGGCGGGGCCTCCAACGAGACAGGACAAGGAGCTGGCAGGACCCCCGGCAGGAGAGTAGTCGGCGGGACCTCCAACGGGACAGGACATTGGGTTGGCAGGACCCCCGGCAGGAGAGGAGTTGACAGCGGAACCTCCAACAGCACTTCAGTAGGGACTTGAGTTGGGACTGGAGAGGGGACTCGAGAAAGGACTTGAGAGGGAACTCGAGAAGGGACTAGAGAAGGGACTAGGGAAGGGACTAGTGAAGGGACTAGGGAAGGGACTAGAGGAGGGACTAGAGGAGGGACTAGGGAAGGGACTAGAGAGGGGACTAAAGAAGGGACTTGGGAAGGGACTTGAGAAAGGAATAGAGTGGGGACTATGGCAGCTGGGGCCAGAGCTAGGTCTGGAACCATGTCCTCTCAGGCCGGAACTGGGGCCTGGACCATGGCTGCTGGGGCCAGAACTAGGTCTGAAACCATGGCTACTGGGGCCGGCACCATGGTTGTATGGGCCGGTTCTGGAGCCGGAAACATGGCTGTAAGGTCCGGTTCTGGAGCCGGAAACATGGCTGTACGGTCCGGTTCTGGAGCCGGAACCAGGCCTGTAAGGTCCGGTTCTGGAGCCGGAAACATGGATGTAAGGTCCGGTTCTGGAGCCGGAACCGTGGCTGCTGGAGCCGGAACCATGGCTGCTGGGGCACGGGCTGGAATCCTGGCCCTGCGTCTCCTACAGGCCCCTTGGAGACACAGTGGACCTCTACCAGTACAGTAGTCGGATCCCAGGAAAGGGTTAGAGGCTTGAGAAACAGTTTCCAGGACAGGGTGCGTCAGAGAGGAAAGGGAGACATCCCTCAAATAACATTGAATAAATGAACAGGGGGAAGACCAAGATGCAGCCGTGCAAATATCTTCCACTGAAATTCTTCCGTGCAACGCCGTGGAGGTGGAAATTCCTCTGGTGGAGTGCGCTTTGATATTTTCTGTGGGATCCACCCCCGAGGAGACATATACCTGCGCCACCGCCTCACACAGCCAGTGTGACAGCCGTTGTGCAGACAGAGGTTGCCCGATCGAGCGCTCTCTATAATGCACAAACAGGCGCTGAGAACGGCGCCATGCCGCCGTGCGCGCCACATAGCAGGCCAGCGCGCACCGGACAGGGGAGATGAGATGTGGCTTCTTCCTCCGTTTTATGAGGAGGAGGAAAAAAAACCCGTCCAGGGTGATCACTCTTGACCTAAAAGAGCTTGTGATGACCTTTGGCATAAAGGCTGGGTTAGGGCATAACACAGCCGAACTGCCATCCCCTTGGATCCGGAGGCATGATGGGGCCACAGAGAGAGCCGATAAATCACTCACCCTTTTCGCCGATGTTAGAGCCAAAAGCAGTACTACTTTAGCTGATAACATGTTGAGGGGAACCTGCTCTAAAGGTTCAAATGGGGCTTTGCTTAGTGCTCGTAACACCAAAGCCAAATCCCACTGAGGCGCCAGTGCGCGTGACACCGGTCTGAGTCTTCGTACACCTTGCAGAAACCGTTTCGTCAGTGGGTGACTGAACAACGTCCCTGCTCCGAAACCCACGTGACAAGATAATATGGCAGCCGCATATACCTTGATTGTGCTGAACGCCAAATTCCTGTCCAACAACAGCTGGAGGAATGACAGCACGTGAGGAAGGGGGCACGTGATGGGGTCCAGGCTTCTTTCTACACACCAATGCTGGAACGCTGCCCACTTGGCTGTGTAGGACACTCTGGTAGACGCGGCTCTGGCTCCCTGAATGGTGCGTACAACATCTTGAGAGAGACCCCACCTCTCTAAGTGTTCCCGCTCAGGGGCCATGCCCATAAGGGCTGGCCTATCACTGGGTGACTGTAGATCGCTCCCTCCACCTGTGAGAGAGCGTCCCCCCGCCACGGGATCTCCCATGGCCTGCCTGACAGCGTACGCTGTAGGCATGGAAACCAGGAAGCTCCCGTGCGTTCGGGGCAATTAGGATCACTGACAGCCGCTCTTCCTGTACTCGGTCCAGGAACCGAGGAATCAGCAGGACTGGTGGGAAGGCGTACATCCGTCCCCTGGGCCATGGCCGATGTGCGAATGCGAATGCGTTCCGCGCTGACGGGGAGAACCAGAGCTCGCATTGCGCGTTTCCGCATGCGGGGAATAGATCCACCTCCGCCCTCCCGAACCGGCTCCAAACCTGGGCGATCAGCTCGGGATGGAGGCTCCAGTCCCCCTGGCAAGGACCTCCTCTGGACATGAGGTCTGCCCCTTTGTTCAGCTCTCCGGGCACATACAGTGCTCTGATGGAGAGCACGTGTGCGCGCGCCTAGATCAACAGCCGCCTGGCTGTGTTCAGGAGCTGCGCTGAGCGTTCACCTCCCTGGCGATTGATGTAGGCTGTCGCGGCTCTGTTGTCTGTGCGAATCAACACATGCTGATTCCGCAGCAACGGGGCAAAATGTTGAATTACTCTCCGTACGGAGATTCATTCCAGCACATTTATGTGGAAAGAAATGTGAGCCGGCCACTGTCCTCCCACTGCCTGCGTCATGCACGTTCCTCCCCACCCTGAGAGAGATGCGTCTGTGAACACCGAGGTGTGTGACGTAACTCTGCCCAGGGCTACCCCCTCTGACAGGACGTGGGGACTTTTCCAGTAGATTAAGTCTGAACCCACGGACAGAGGGATGACCACCATGCGCCTCTTCTGTCGTACGGGGTCGATGCGTAGGCTGATGAACCACCTCTGCAGTCTCCTCATGTGCAGGAGACCCAGGGGAATCACCCCGTGACCTGCTGCCATCATGCCGAGCAGCCGCATCACGAAGAGTGACGTCACCACGGTGCGGGGTGTGACACGTCGAAGTAGAGCTGTCAGCTTCTCCACTCTCTGCCGTGAGAGTCGTGCTCTCATGCGGGCTGAATTCAATTCCACCCCCAGGTAAATAATACTCATTATGAAACCCAGCTTTGACAGATGCGATATGAGTTGTACCGTTTGTAAAGCTGCTTCCTCCCTGGAGCGAGCCAGCAGCAGCAGGTCGTCCAGGTAAAATAGTACTCTCATCCCTCCTCTGTGTAGCAGCCGTAGAGCCGTCTCTACACACTTTGAAAAAGTGCAAGGAGCAAGGGAATACCCGAACGGCAGACGGTTGTACTGGTACGATATTCCCTGGAATGAAAACCGCAGGAATTTCCTGTATTGCGGGATGATGGGTACATGGAAGTATGCATCCTTTAGGTCTATAGAGGTGAACCAGTCTCCCTGGTGAACACACTCTAACACCTTTTTGACCGTCAGCATGTGAAACGGCCTCTTCATTATTGCCTTGTTGAAAGCTGACAGGTCGAGGATGGGTCTCATTCCCCCCGTCTTTTTCGGGATAAGAAAATAGCGGCAGTAATACCCCTGATTTTCTTCCTCCTGGGGAACCCTGGAAATAGCCTCTTTCAACAGTAGTTCCCGTAGCTCTGCTTGGAGCGCAAGACACTGTTCTCGGGATGACAGGCGTGTCACCTGTATCCCGTTGAACTGTGGGGGGGGGAGGCAAACTGCAGGGTGTACCCTCTGCTGATCAGCCTGCTCATCCATCTGTCCATCAGACACACACGCTGCCACTTTGAGAAACAATCTGAGAGCGGGCGCACATGCTCGAGATGTGTTGTGGTTGTCATGACGACGAGCCACGCCAGAGCCCTCGCCACCGCTGCCCGTGAGGCAACCCAAGGTGGGCCTAGAGCAAAAGGGCTGTGAGGAAACCTCCACACGCTGCATTTCACTTCGCCTCTCATCATGACGCGCGTACACGCTCAGAGGATGGATGGAGGTGTGTGCAGTGATATCCACATGAGGCGTTACCACGGCGCTCATGGGCTTATTGTGACCGTGTGTAGGACGGTGGCTTATCTGGGACAGAGGAATGCCGCGAGGTCTGGGGTTTAATAACCGAAAAGTCATAACCATCAGGCCTCTGCAGCGACTCCTGCTGCCTACTAATCAACAGATTGGAGGCAGCTGGTGTAGTTACTGTGCTCCGCCGCTTATTAATCGATAGATTAAATAGTGTAGGCTTTTGTAACGAACTCTGCTGGCTATTAACCGATAGTTCATAGGCAGCTGGTTCACCCAGGGTGGGGGATATGTGAAATACATTTGTAACTGATGACTCAGACAACATGTTGGGAAATAATCTTTTTTTATTTCCTTCACACTCCCCCCCAAACCGTCAAGGCCGGCTTTGTTTCTTCGGCGGCTCTCGTGGAGCAGACGCCGAACGGGAGTACCTCACTCCCTTCTTACCCCCCCTCTCTGGTGGGGGGCCGGTGCCCTGGAGACGCGGGACGGTGCCCTGGAGACGCGGGACGGTGCCCCCGCCGCCGCTGGCGGACGAGTCTGACACCTCGGCTGTTGCTGCTGTGCGTGTCTGTCCGTCTGCCGCTGTGGCTGGGTTGGCTGCTGCTGCTGCTGCTGCCACTGGAGCCGTTGCGGCTTCACCACTGGCTGGAGCCAGCTGACGTGCTGGCGGATGTCCTCCACTTGCTCCGATGCCGCCTTCATGGACTCGACCATGGCCAGGAACTGGGGTCCGAACAGCCCGTCCGAGCTGATCGGAGCGTCCAGCAACACCTTCCTGGCTGGCTCTGTAACCGCTGCCTGCTGCAACCAAAGGTGACGCTGGATCTGAGTCATCCAGGTCGTGATTCTAGCCTGGGAGACTGCCACGGCTGCGCACAGCGTGAGTGCCATGCTGGCTGCCTTAGCGATCTCCTCTGCCTCCTCTGGAGATACGATGGTGGACTGTTCGACCAACGTCACCACCGAGTTGGTCAGCAACGCGATGTTATTCGCTGCTGCCAACGCCTGGAACACACACTGGTGCGCCCGGTCAGCCTGGCGGGCGACATACTGCTCTTTGGGGGTGGCCAACATAGGGCGCCGTCCGGCGACCAAGTTGGCCTGCCTAACCCCGAAGAACGCCGTTAAGCTCGGTTCCAGAGCGGGTGTGGTTGGAAAAACCTCGTCCGTGAACCCCTCCACCTTAGTGAAGGGAACAAAGGTGGCCACTGGAGCCCTTAAGGTCCTCAGGTTCGCCGCTGCCCCTTCCTGGTATCGCCTAATGGTGGGGAAGCGCGGCCAGATCGGGTCACTCCTGCCCGTCTGAACCCTGGAAAATACTCCAGCCATGTCATCCAGAGCCACCCTCTCCCGTCCTCGGGGAACGGGGAGGCCTCTGCATGCTGCTGCTTTGCCTATTATCTCCGGCAGCTCCAGCATAATGCCACCCAATGCCGGTAGCGCCGTGGCCACGGAGAAGGGGACCACGTGCTCGGCCGCCACCTCTGACTCTCGCTCTGGCCCCGTCTCCCCCGTCCGGGGAAGAGGGGGAAGGGGAGAGCCGCATGGCGAGCCATGGAGGGAGACGGGGTAGGAGTCGTCCGACTCCTTTCCCCCACTCGCCTCCAGAAACAGGTTGTTGTCCCTGTTCTGGATGGGCCAGTCGTCCTCCTCACCCGCAGCAGCTAAAGCGTCCGCCTTTTGCTTCCTGTCGGATGATGGGAGACGAACACAGTGAGAACATGCGATCTGCTGGCTGAGAGCCGCGTCCGCGTGCTCTGGCCCCAGGCAGGATGCGCATATCGGGTGCAAATCATAGCTCATGATATATCCTGTATTGCACGAAGGACACATGCGGATACGATCATTACTGCTCATGATTCTTTCTCGTGCTTCAATACTGCTGGTTGTTGAAGAAAAGAGGGAGCAGATTGCCGGGCCACCTTCCTATTTATACCGGAAGGAGGCCCGAGGGTGGGGCCCACCTAGCGGGTGGGCGTGGACTACAAGTGTTTCAGTGCTGCGCGGGGGTGCAGAGGGATAACCCAATTGCGATATATAAGCCATATACGAAATAGAACACATGGAAAAGGACCAGACAAAGAGGAAAACATGACAGGGAGAACAGCAAAACACCCAAAACAAGACATACAAAACGTGACATAACACAATAATCGTAACAGTTTTTCTCTCCTTTTCCCATTATACATTTTTATTTTTTTTTAAATAAAAAAATAAAACTACATCATTGTTTTTTTTAAATGATATTTCAACATATAAAACAAAACTTTTGTTTTTGTTAGCATAACATTGAATGACTTTTCCTTGATCATTTCAACATGAAATATGCCTTGGGCATATGTTTCTTGTTTCAAAAACAATGCAGCATTTTTATTTATTTATTCTTTGTCCTGCATATATATATACATTTGTATTCATTGGGATAAACCCCTTGAGATGCACCATCTCGTTTTCAAGGGGGTCCCGACAATAGCAAGAACTTACAGACATACATAAACAAAAAGACAAAATGCAAAGACAAACCACATACAGTCTGTTAAGTAAAATGCAAGCAATGCACACAATCATTACAATTTGAGACAGTCGAGCAAATCAGTTTCATCAATATCAGTTAATAACAAGTACAGACCAGTTGAAAGTGAGATAACAATGCATGTTTAAATAAACCCAATGATGCAAGAGATCTAATAGCAGCAGGTAAAGTATTCCAGTCTGTTGGGGCTTTGAAAATGAACGCTCTTCTGCCAATCCATTTTTTTGCAGAGGGGACAGAGAAATAAATCTGGACAGAGAGTCTAACTTATTGATTTAACGAGTAGGGTACGAAATACTGCTTTAAATAAGGGGGATAGTTAAGATAAATGCATTTAAATATCAGCTGAAGCCAATGCGTGTGTCTTCTTACATTTAAAGAAAGCCATTTAAGTTGGTTATACATTGTGCAGTGATGTGTATGAAAAGGACAACCAAGAACAAATCTGCATAGTCTGTTGTAGGCTATGTTGAGTGGAGCAAGATCTGATTTATGTGCATTTTGGTAGACAACATCACAATAGTCCATAATCGGAAGAATAAGATGAGAAGCAATTATTTTCAGACACTGAGCGTAAAACAATTGCGAGAGCGGTGTAAAACAATTGTGAGAGCGGTGTAAAACACCGATTCCGTAATTGACTTTTTGTATTACATGCTTTATATGTAGTTTAAATGAAAGTTCAGAGTCTAGCCATACACCAAGATATTTAAAGCTATCAACTTTATGCAGAGAAGTGCCATCCTTACATGTTATTACTACATTAGGTTTGGATTTGAGCTTTTGCCTGGTACCAAAGACCATAAGATTGTGTTTTGTTAAGCAGTAGTTTATTGTGTGATAGCCAGTCCTGTAAGATATTGAAATCCGATTGAAGAGATCTGAATTTGTGAAAAATCTGATTTGGATGTATATTATGACAGTGTCATCAGCATAAAGGTGAGTACAACAATTAATGAGACAAGAAGATACATAATTTATGTAAATAGAGAACAGAAGTGGGCCCAGAGTTGATCCTTGGGGTACACCCTTTTGTTGGATCAGCAGGTCAGACTGTTTTCCATTAACAAATTGCTTTCTACTGTGAAGGTACGAGTTAAACCATAACACTGTATTATTAGAAAGGCCAATGCCGTGAAGTGTATCCAAGAGCAGATATCGATCAACGAAATCAAAGCCTTTTGTCAAGTCAATAGAAATGGCACCTGTGAGTTCACCATCATCTGCAGCAGAGTACAAGTCATTCGTAAATGTAAGTAGGGCAGTTGTTGTGGAGTGATTAGGCCTGAAACTAGATTGAACCAGATATAACATATTATAAGTATTGAGATAATGTGACAGTTGATTATAAATTATTTTCTCCAAAACTTTGGAAATAGAACAGATTATAGAGATTGGTCTATAATTATTTGTATCAAGTAAATCACCATCTTTATGCAGTGGAATGATGCGTGCACATTTCCAAATAGTCGGCAACTCACAGGTGGACAAAGACAGGTTGAACAAATCAGCAAGTGGGTACATGAGAATATGGGACACCAATTTTATGAACCTGTTTTCTATACCATCGAGTCCTGCACTGCCATCCACTTTTAATTCAGTGATAGCATTATGAACTTTGTGTGGTATAATCTTCTTAAAAGAAAAATAACTGTTGCAGTATGAGTTACTATTAGAAATACCAGTCGTCAAATAGGAGTCAGATAGTAGTGTGGAACATACATTAGCAAAATGCTGATTAAATATTTGGGCAATGGATAATGGCTCATGAATTATTGTATCAGCAGTTCTTATTTTATTAATAGAATGTTTACATGATTTATTTAAAATAGATTTAATTTTAGTCCAAAATTGCTTGGGATTTATAGTTATATGAGTTTTTCTTTTTTGTTTAGTTTTTTCATACTATTTTCGAACATAACATACTATGGTACGGAGCCCCCTAGGGGACATGGAGAAGAAGAAAAAAAGTAGTGATGGGAATTATGGCTCTTTGAAGGGAGCCGGATCTTATGGCTCCGTTCCTTTCAAAGAGCCGTTCAAAAGAGCCGTTTTTTACAGGGGGCGGGGTTACAAGGTTTATCTGCGAAATAATCACCAGGATAATGATTGAATGTATTGCCAGACCCAGTGGTGTAGTGGGGATTTTTTTACTGGGGGGACGCTATTTTAATTAGGTAATCCCAAACAATGCCACACAAGTGCGCACGCGTGCAGTGCAATCACAAAACGAGCAGACAGGTCCACAGAAACGGTATGCTTTGTCCCACTTTTGTTACTATGCAAAAAGCAGACGGCGCTGCGCTCAACACACACACAGATTCAAAACCATGGACACGCTGGCACATAAATTACATAAACAATGTATAGGCCTAAATTGCATAAACTACAGTATTGCAACTAAGCAGACCTCTCTCTCTCAATCTATTTAAAACTCATAACAAACAAACAAAATTCCCAAAGTTGTCCTGAAATTAACTTATTAAACGAAACGAAAAATATAGCCTATTTAATGCAAACAACTGAATCTGGATTTGAAATTAATCTGATTAGGCCTAGCCTACATTGCAAATAAGCAGACAGCGCTGCTTCACACACACACACACACCCATAACCACACACACACACCCATAACCACACACACACACACACACACACACGCACGCACGCACGCACGCACGCACGGGCGTGTGACACACACACACACACACACACCTTGTGTTTTGAAGACTGATAAATCCGAAATGGATGAACAAACTTTGCAGCCCAGTTTCCCAGCTTTGCAGTCTATCCACGGGTAGGCCTATGCCTCTTGTTTTCTCCGCCACATCTCCTCCGTCCATGCATCTGGGTAAGGTGAGTTTGAGCTAGCTAGGGGAACGTTGCTATAGCTAACGTTAACGTTAGTGCTAGCATTATCCATGTCTTTAGGCAGCTCTTCTGATGATGTAGTACTAGTAGCAGCTTCACTTGTAGCTTCGGTGCTGCTAGCCTCTTTCTTCTTGTGAATTATATTCTTTTTAGAAAAGAAGTCGAGTAAAAAATGTTTGCCTGCCATTAGGCTATAGAGCTTTTTCTTTAGCGTTCTTGAGGGAAAGAGCTGCCGCAAAATCGGCGGGTGGCGAGCTGGCTCTCCCCAGTGGGTGTGTCACTGACACACCCCCAGCTCTCCGCAGGGTCACGAGCGTGATGACAAATCATAATTATTTAAGGAAATCGTTTTTTTTTATTATAATTACTGTGAAATGTATTATGTTTTTGTCATTATTACAACAAATACACACTTGCAACTGATAACACTGGCAATGATTTTAAATGTATTAGACTATTAAAAAAGATCATGCTCCAAATAAGTGGGGGTACGGCGTACCCCGGCGTCCAACGCCCACTACACCACTGGCCAGACCTAATGTCAATAATCGGCATTGTAAACATGACACAAGGTGGCGCCATATCCATGTCATTCATGTCAGTGAATGTACTACTTGAATTTGTGTGTTAAGTAAATAAAGTTGCCTTGCCTTGAATGAAATTCATGCAACTCTTAATATTAGATAGCCATACTGTGTTTTTAAGTGGCGATGGAAATTATTTGTTGACCCTGCTTTAAAGGATATTGTGCCTTTACAAATGGTGCGCTTTATCACTGCCTGGGTTTTGGTTGAAGTGCATCCAAATGCTGCTGCGTTTTCGTGTTTGGCTCATTTTCCATCCGAAAAATACGTCGTCTACCTGTCCTGTACTACTTGTTATGACTTCTCTCTCTCGCGTATTCCGTTAAGACCAACCCCATCTCACTCCTTGTGCTACCAATGGGTACCAATCAGAGTAGGGGCGGGTCTTCACAGAGTACGTGTGGGGAACAAAATCAAGTTTTTCAAAAGGCGAGTGGATTTTGGCAGGCAGTGAGTGCGGACCAACGATTGCACGATAACGAGAACGGCTCTCACCATGTAGGACTCGGTTCCCCTCATTCGTACCAAAGAGCCGTTCAAAAGTATCGGCTCGTTCGCAACCGACACAAAACGAGTAGACGGTCCCTAAGCACTCCTCTCCCTCCTCCAGCTCCCTGCTCCAGCTGCAGATTGTGACCAATTCTTGAAGTTTAGCTCGGATGACGGAGCGAATCGAACTGTTCTGATAAAAACGACCCTGAAGCTCGTTTTCTACCTTGCTTTGATTGTAAAGTCATGTTGTTTGCATTTTTACAACGTTATGTTCATGAGTTATTGATACGCGAAATTCGAATCTGTCAATAACTCAGCTCAGAGAGACGTGCATGTCCCCTCGCTCTGAGTGTTCTCTTGAGGTGTCTTTCACGTATGTGAAACCCGTGCCTATTGCCAAGCACTGATGTTATATCTTTATATTTAAGGCCAGCCCAAAATAAATCGATGAACCGCTCCATTGTTGTGTGCTACTACGAAGCAGGATTTTTGCTTAGCCGGCTAAATTCAGGGGAAACTCCGGCTTTCCGGTCCTACAAAGCTGATTCTCTTTTTAGCAGGCTAGATCTCCATGGTAACTTATGCTTAGCGGCTAACCTGGTCGGGACCAGGTTAGGTTGCAGGCTAAGAGCTCAACTCAGTGAAAGCACTGCCTGCTGACCAATCAGAGCTCAGTGTGCGGAGTTTAAAGCGATCAAGTCATATTACAGGTGAAAGGAAATACAGAAAAGCTGCCGTTGCAGGAAAGACGGCCGGTGTTGCAGTATAACGTGAGTCATGACAACTGGCGGCATTCTATTATTTTCGTCATAGGAATCCGGGGCGTGTACATTGAGGACCCATTGTTGACTTACCATGTCGATCGCCTTGTTTGTCGTTTACGTTCATCTTTTGCTATATCTGCCTTCCTAAGATCACTTTGATGCACATTCAGTACTCGTATGTGAGGTTGTGGGTGAGAGATGACGCTTACAGGGAGGTATCGAACATTACAAAGTAGGTGACTGTGTGGATGCCTGTTCAAAATGTTGCAAACTTGAATAAATAATTGAAATTATATATTTGTGTCCGACTTTCATTTGTACATCGTTCTTAATGTGATTTATAGTAGCTCTGATAGCTGTCCATACCTCCAGACAGCCTAAAAGTAAAACACAAGTCGTTTATTCACAGCCCGAGCGCTCATCGAGATGACTGGATCACTCATGACAGGTTGTGATCAGCTCCGATTAAATTGTGATATCAATGCTGTAGCCTACCTATTCTCCAGGGATCATGTTTTTTCATGAAATACCTGTATCCCTCTCATCACAACAAGACTCTACACTGTGCAGGAGAAACAATTACATACATGGAAAATAACCTTGATGCATGGGAATGAATCACACAAACTATCTTCCGTGGCTATACTGATATGTCACAGCGGTCAACCACAGAAACGTAAGTCCAGCGGGGCACACGTTGAATACATATCATACAGTAGTTATATTATGCCTTTAAGCCATGCTTTAAGCCTATACGTTTAACCCATAAGAACCCGGACCCATTTCTACGTTTGGGGAAATTAAGGGGAACGTCATTTAGACTAAATAGACCACCTAGAACACATTTCTGACCAGTAATCCCCCCTAGTGTCAAATATCTCAAATGTGACATATATGTCACATTGGGCTTTAATGGTAAAGTAACTCAAAAGTAGGCTAATATAAAAGTAGTGTAAGTCATTACATTTCAGAGACAGTAATATTGTAATGTAACGTAGCCTATCACTTTAAAAAGACAGTAATAAGTAATGTAGCTACTGTATTACATTTTGGAAGTAACTTGCCCAACACTGCAGATGATCCAGTCATCTCGATGCTGCTTTCGGGCTGTGAATAAACAACTTGTGTTTTACTTTTAGGCTGTCTGAAGGTATGGACAGCTATCAAAGCTACTATACATCACAATAAGAACGATGTAAACATGTTGTATATGTATTCAACGTGTGCCCCGCTGGACTTACGTTTCTGTGGTTGACCGCTGTGACATATCAGTATAGCCACGGAAGATAGTTTGTGTGATTCATTCCCATGCATCAAGGTTATTTTCCATGTATGTAATTGCTTTTCCTGCACAGTGTAGAGTCTTGTTGTGATGAGAGGGATATAGGTATTTCATAAAAAACGTGATCCTTGGAGAATAGGTAGGCTACAGCATTGATATCACAATTTAATCGGAGCTGATCACAACCTGTCATGAGTGATCCAGTCATCTCGATGAGCGCTCGGGCTGTGAATAAACGACTTGTGTTTTACTTTTAGGCTGTCTGAAGATATGGACAGCTATCAGAGCTACTATACATCACATTAAGAACGATGTACAAATGAAAGTCGGACACAAATATATAATTTCAATGATTTATTCAAGTTTGCAATATTTTGAACAGGCATCCACACAGTCACCTACTTTGTAATGTTCGATACCTCCATGTAAGCGTCACGATATCCACCTCTCACCCACAACCTCACATACGAGTACTGAATGTGCATCATTACTCCTGTTCTGGCTGCCTTACACTGGCTCCCTATAGAACACAGGATAGAATTTAAAATTCTTCTTCTCGCCTACAAAGCCCTTAATGGGCAGGCGCCATCTTACCTTAAATAACTCATTATACCCTACTGTCCTACTAGGGCATTGCGTTCCAAGAATGCAGGGTTGTTGGTTGTTCCTAGAGTCTCTAAAAGTACAATGGGAGCCAGAGCCTTTTCTTATCAAGCTCCACATTTGTGGAATCAGCTTCCAGTTTGTGTTCGGGCGGCAGACACCCTATCCGTTTTTAAGAGAGCGCTTAAGACCTTCCTTTTTGATAAAGCTTATAGTTAGGGCTGATTAGATTCAGCCCCTAATTTTGCTGATATAGGCTTAGTTTGTCGGGGGACATCTTACTTCTTCCTTCTCGCTGTCTATACCCGTGTACTCTCATGTTCCGATTAACCCAGCTTCCCCAAATGTCTTTCTTTTGGTGTCTATATACGCTGGGATCCGGAGTCATGGATGATCCTGCGGTCTTGTGTCCTGGATCGCGAGCGCTGGATCTTGAGTCGTGGTTGTGGTCCTGGATCATCGGTCCTGATGGATATCCTCGTGGATTCATCTTCCTATTATACACACATGCATTTCCAAACATTTGGACTACCTATGTTGCAAATGTATTATCTTTTCAATTTACACACGGCATCTATTGCACGTCTGTCCGTCCTGGGAGAGGGATCCCTCCTCTGTTGCTCTCTCTGAGGTTTCTCCCATTTTTCCCTTTAAACTGGGTTTTCTTTGGAAGTTTTTCCTTGTACGATGTGAGGGTCTAAGGACAGAGGGTGTCGTATTGTCATACTGATATTCTGTACACACTGTGAAGACCACTGAGACAAATGTAACATTTGTGATATTGGGCTATATAAATAAACATTGATTGATTGATTGATTGATCAAAGTGATCTTAGGAAGGCAGATATAGTAAAAGATGAACGTAAACGACAAACGAGGCGATCGACATGGTAAGTCAACAATGGGTCCTCAATGTACACGCCCCGGATTCCTATGACGAAAATAATAGAATGCCGGCAGTTGTCATGACTCACGTTATACTGCAACACCGGCAAAAATCACAGACGTGTGAACGTGAACATTAATAGAATATCACCTCCCATTTTCAGAGCAATCTGACTGTTATAACATTAGCGTTAAGAAAGCTTACTTAAAGAGCCTGTGACACGGTTTTCCCCCATCATCCAAACCCATACATTTGAGTAAATACTGTCCCCTTGAAAACCGTTACTGAACTGATTTTGGATATTTGTACTTTGTTAACCATTAATCTGCCTTCAATGTTGACAATTTTCTGGATCTTCTCGCGAATTCTTCAAGTCCCGCCAAATGATGGGTGATGTCATTGCGGGCACAGCGCTCCAGCTGCACCGTCCAGGATCCCAGCATCTGCATGTAAACCTTTATATATATACAGTCAGATGTAAACGCACGATGGTGCACACAGCAGCAAGCTCAGACAACGATGACAGGTTAATGTTGAACGTGTCTGAGAGCTCGTATGAGGCTGAAGGATCGGTTTATGTTGTATCTGTTAGAAGTTTAGGAATGAGGTGTGTCAATATGGGCGATCATATGGTCATGGAGCCAGTGGTGGACTGGGACTAAAAATCATCCCGGGACTCTCGACCGGCCCACTTCGGTACCGCTAGTAAATTGTCAACGGGGGGAGTGGGGATGTCAGGGGCGGCAGGTGCTGTATATAGTAAATGTAAATATGTAAATATGTGTGTCACTGCATCCTGGTAAAATACAAATATAATGTATAATGTCTGTGTCTTTGACATTAGCGCTGCTAGCCACCTGTGCCCTGTAGCTACTACGAAGCCAGTTCAACAGACCCTGGATATGTTTGAGTAACAAACAAACGAACAACAACAAACTAACAAACGAGATCTCGCTAAGCGGTCCGACGACGCTGGTTATCAACTCGGTAAATCAAGCCAGGGTTTCTCTCTCCAGCTGAGAGCGCGTTCACGTCTAAGACACGAGTGGATCTGACTTTAATTACATTTGTCTCGAGTGTTTCGTCAACATAATGTGTTAAATAATACTTCTGCATCCAGTCTGTGACACTGTGAGTGTTGCACGGCCAGATGAGGCTCAGCTGACTCAGATAAGGAAATATATGATATATTATGATATTATATGATCGATGATCGACGGATTGATGATGTGATATGAATGATAAGTGCGACACGTCGGCGTCTTCTCTGCATACGGCAGTTTAAACTGTATTTCCTTTATCCTGTAATATGACTTGAGAGATTTAAACTCCGCACACTGAGTTGATCTCTTTTCTATAGACGCCGGAGGCGGGCAGCGTCAGGTAAAAGAAGTTATTTAGCCTTCTCAAACCTGAGCCTCACGCGCCGCCTATGGGGGATGTGCTGGTGACTTATCCGACCGGCCCACTTCGGTACCGGCCCATCGGGATTCGTCCCGATGGCCAGTCCGCCACCGCACACAGCCCACGTAAACTGTCAACGGGGGGAGCCTCGCTGCGGGGAAACGGTGGACCTAGTGTCCCGATCGGGATGGTGTCACAGGCTCTTTAAATATCGGCCACAACATAAGTAACCGGATCAGAGTACATTACAGTCCGTGGAATATGACTTCATAATGTATCATATATCTCCTTATCAGTCAGCTGAGCCGTATCTGGCTGTGCAACACTCACGGTGGCACATACTGTATGCAGAAGTATTATTTTAAGCAACACATTAAGTTGACGAAACACTCGAGACAAATGTAATTAAAGTCAGATCGTGTTTTAGACGGGGCAGTGATATCATAAACCTGTTAATGTACGCATTCAAACACTTGTTCTGTTACCAGCTGTATTCACCTTGCAGGTGCAGCTATGTGGCTTTCATCCTGGATAAAGTGTTTAAGTCATGGATGTTTAAAGTTTAACTTCTTCATTTTTGACTATTATTAAAGTTCACTTTTCATTCAGGAAGTATGACGCTGCGCTGACGGTATGCTTATCCATGTTTGTGATTGGTCGAATGCTCCAAATACCACCCCTTTCATGTGAACGCGCACCTAACTAGATAGGACACGGCTGGCTTGAGCGATCCACTTGATAACCAGCGTCGTAGTACCGCTTAGCGAGAGCGCGTATGTTTTGGATTAGGCCAACCGGCTAACTCAAACATATCCAGGTTAGGTTGAACCAGCTTCGTAGTATAGGCCCTCAGGAAGTACATTGAGCTAAATGAAAAAAGTATTGCGAGATCTCGCAAAACATTCTTTTTTCTTTTTAATACTTTTTTTTTCCTTCTCCATGTCCCCTAAGGGGGCTCCGTACTACGGCTTTTTTATTTTACTTCTTAAAGATGTTTTTGTTGGCTCAGATTTTAAAAGGATAAGGACAGTGTTAAAAGGGGGAGATAGAGGGATGACACGTGTAAACAGCATATTTTTTTTGTTTTCTTGTTGTTGTTTTTTTTTGGCGTTTATCTTATTTTATCAGACTTTTATTTTGTCTTTTTTCCTATATAAATATATATATTTATTTTATTTTTGGACATAATATATTATGACTAATTTCCCTTTTTTATGCTATATCATGACTTTTTTGTATCCTATTTTCTATACAATCATTCATTTCGACATAGTATATTATAATTTAAAACACATTATGTACATACTAAACATATATCACTTTATTTTCATTATTTTTTGACATACATGAAGTTGGCACACCTTAACCAAGCCAACCAATAGCTTGTGGCAAAGCCAGGGTGACAGCTAGTGATGTTATGTGCTGAGGCTTCGGAGCATGGTTTGAGTTATCCAGAAAGCTTTTGGATAACTCTTTTAAACCTTTTAAAATGTGTGTTTTCTGAATGGAGCTTGGCTAAGCTAACGTGGTATATGCTCCGACCATCCACACTCACAACAACTGCCGATACAGACATAAATAAACCAGCGACTGTATTCACCATGACACAGACAGTCTGTGTTTTGTACTTGTTTAACTCTTGTCTAGTTTCTGAACAGATATGAGGAGCTGTGAGCTTGAGTGCTAACAGCTAACAGCTGATGTTGTTTTTCTGGGGTTCTCATTGAAGATGACGTCACGGCTCTGCCTACACTGCGTTACTATAGTAACTACCCTAGTTCCTAAACTGTAATGGAAATGCGCCATAAAGTGAGCCAGTCCTAACAAGGCCTAACGAGGCCTAGTCATACAGAGCGAGGCCGAGTGAGGCCGTGTAGTGGAAATGCGCCATTAGACTATTTACATCATCCAGGGATCAACACCAGTAAATAGACCTCTCTTTGTCCACTCTTCAAGCCTCAAAGGGCGGACTGAGCTCCGTGATGTCCCCCTAACATGGCACTTAGACTATTTACATCATCCAGGGAAAAACAACTTCAAAGGGGCTTCCTTAGTTAATAAAGTAATTAAACATGAATTCACAAGCCATAAAACTTAAAAGAACATCCTAAACACAAATCATTTTAAAAACTAATACAATAAAACAACAGGTCATCAGACACTCATCGAAGGACATCAAAGGTTTAATATTAGGGGTCTTAAACATATCACATCTATATGATATCTGTCATCAGACTCTCATCAAAGGACATCAAAAGGTTAATTAGGAGTCCGGCAGTGGCTCAGTCAGTAGGGGCTTGGAGGCTTACGGCCATACCACCCTGAGCCGCTAGTGTCGCGGAGTGTATGTCCCCTATTCAACCAAGTTTGAAGGGGTGGGGGGAGTAGAGTATTATAATGTTAGGCATGATGGGCAGAGCCAGGTCTGCAGGAACTGCCTCAGACCTGGGCATATTTTTAGAGAGTGCCCAGCCTTAACATGCTATAGATGCAAAGGGTCGGGGCATTTAGCTATGGGAAGGGGAAAGAGAGGAGGGAAGAGGGAGGGCAAGGTCCCCACAAGAGAGCGGAGGGTGAGGGAGAGGAGGGGTCTTCCCCCCACCCCCCCCAGAGGGCCCTGCTTCTCAACCCCCCCCAATCCGGAGGATGGGTCTGAAGAGGTGGGTGAGACGAATGAGGGGAGGATGGGTGGCGAGGAGAATGTGGGCGGGGAAGGGGAAGCAGGGGAAAAAAGACCACAAGAGGGTGGGAGTGAGGATGATGAGGATGTGATGTTAAATGAGGGAAAGGAGGTGGTGACAAATGGGGGGGGGGAAGGAGTGGAGAGTGTGGAGTGTGCTGTTGAGAGGAAGGATAAAAAGAGGATGAAGGGGAGTGAGAAGGAGGGAGAGGAAGATGTGGGAATGGGGGGGGAAATTATGTGGAGGTTGAGATGGATGAGACTGAGGGGGGGGAGGAGGTGAAGAAGTAAGGGAGGAAGGGGGAAAGGATTTAGAGCCTGGGAGTGGAGGATAGCTTGAATGAGGAAGAGGAAAGGTATTGTCTAAAAGTGGAGGAGAAAATGAGAGTGGAGAAGGAAAGGAAAGAGAGTGATGCAAGAATGAGGAAGGAGAAAATGAAGGACTGGAAGGTGATGAAAATAAATATAGGGGTGATTAATAAAAAGGGTGAGTGGGTGAACAGCGAGAAGGATGTGCATCGCCTCACATTAACGAAAAGGCCGTATGGAAATAGAGAGGGAGAAACGGTGGAAGAGTGGGAGAAGGATTGGGAAAGGAGAAAGGAATGGGCGATCACTGAGACGCGGAAAGATGTAGAAAGTGGAAAATGGGATAAAAAGTAATTGATGGGTGTAATGTATGACAAAAGTGCGATGGTATGAATATATGTCTGCTATATGTGAGAATGCGTAATGTAAGCTGAGAGTTTGTTCTGCATGATTATATTTTTTGATTTGTTATTGATGTGTGATATGCAGGAGGGAAGAGATGGGGAGTAATGTTTTTTGTTTGTTTTGGGAAGTAGACTTTGTGTATATTGAAGAAATATGCCTGAAAGCTGAGATCTTGTTGCATTTTCATTTGGTTGAAAGCCTTAGAGTCCTTTTTTGGGGGGGATCAGTGCGGTGGACTATTATGTTTTCAAATGTAACTATATTTATGTTTTTCTATAAAATAAAATAAATAAAAAAGTAGGGGCTTGGACTGTGAGCCGTAGGGTCGCCGGTTCAAGTCCCCGACCAGACCTACATATGGAGTGTGGACTTCTACTTGGAGAGGTCCCAGTTCACCTCCTGCCCTGCCGTGGTGAGGTCTACTAGAATATATTTATATTGTGCCAAACTCACATTGGTTTCTCATACAGCAGCTCTGTAAACTACGTGTATTCACTGAATGTCACTCTCTGCCTTTAATGGCTCGTTGTAGCTCCAATAGCTCGAGCCCCCACCCTCCCTGTCTGCACAGTGTGCTCTGATTGGTCGGGACGTTGTGAATCGCGCTGAGCTCCGTGGAGGTGTTGTTTCCTTGTTTAGCGATACACAGCGAAACTCACCCTGAGCACACAGCCGAAGTAAAAACAATAAGTGTGGCTTGATATTGAGTAAGTAAAAGGTTGATAAACGCTGTGAGAATGGGTCGTAGAACGTGTCACCTGTCACACCACCTGTCACTTGTTATGCATACTAATGGGACGAAAGGGGTATGCATCACTACTACCCTTAGATCAGAGGGGGATTACATGTTCCAACTTCTCTGCCCTCATCTAACCTGTGCAAAACAAAGGAACTCAGAAATGGGAGCCACCGACACAAATTCAGAGCAGGCTTTTTTTGGGGATATGGGGCTGAGGCACGTTATCAGCCGAAGGTCTTCCTGTACCAGCACACACAAAGCGACGACGACAAGCTGCAGAACGCCCATGAGGGTCCTGTCCTCCGCAACTCTCAGCACTGATCCCTCGCTCTGCCTGCCGACAGCATTGATTCCTCGGCTCCGAGGAGCCAAACGCCCCCACACCATCTTGGTGAGATTTGAAACAGGCAATAAGAAAAAAGTTGAATCTTCTTTGAGTGAAAACTGAATCCTCCACGGGCCTCCCTGTTTAGCTATACCCACACTTGCTCCATACCACGCACAAAGTGCACAGAATCAGATTAGAAATTTCAAGTGCCTTTAATTTTTCCTTTCTCCAGAACTATCAGCCTCTCAATATGCCTCACCAATCTACTCCCTTTCTTCCCAATATCCCTGTGATCCACCCCATATATGATGCTTAACTTGACAGCATGTCTTTCATCATAAAGTGGATGGAAATATGCTTGGAAATCACTCTACTCTTCAGGATACATTTGTTTCCTTAGACTATTTTTCTATACCTGGGCTTGCTTGGCAACGTTTGCCCCTTCCGTTTTCTTTTACAGAAGTGATCCGTCAGTCAGATGTTCTGTCAGTCAGCGTGTCACAAGGCAAAGCAGTTCGCAAGAAAGTTATCTCAGGCAGAATGTTGCCTGTGGAGGAAAGCAAGTGTTTCCATACGCTCTGTTTCATTTGAGGGAGCGAAAAAAAAAGGAAGCCCTCCCTCTCTATAAGTGCAATAAGCAGGTGAAAATAAATCTCATTTCACCCACTAGTATGCCAGCAGAGACAGCTACATTTAATTCAGCAAACAACCAGCACAGGGCACACTTTCTCTTTTTCTCACTGGCAACATCTAAGAATGTCATCTTAAGAGTTATTGTAGCTTGGACCGTATTAACATCGTGGACACACTTAATTAAATCAAATACAGAGTTTGCTAATTGGGGATATACTGCTTATTACCTGAATTGCTAAGAGTTACAATACAAGTTTCATTGAAACAAGTGATTGATGCTTTAAACTGCACAAAATGAAAACACACAAAACTGGTTATTTTTAAGTAACATAACCACTTAGCTAGGGGTAAAAATATCATTGTTTCCAATATACATAAAGTAAAACAGTATATTTTAATATTTTAATGTTGTGTGATTTTTCTTTATATTGCTTTTGCACTCAAATCACTAAGAAGGTCCAATTCTATCAATATCTTATAACAATATAAAAAAAATGTATGCCATATTTCTTATTAATGGGAGGTCATGATTGAATTCAATGAAGCTGACCCCAATCAGACTTAGCATGTAAGTCTGTTTGAGTGCTTGTTATCCTTAAACCCACAGAACTCTGACCGGCTCGCCTCAGTGTTCAGTGAGCTCTTTCGGGAGAAGAGGATCATCTGGCATAAAATGTGTTTTGCTCGTATACAATCCCATCGCTGCCTGGCTGTTTGCTTTGATAACTCCAAATCCAAGAATCACCGTCTTTATAAACCCAAGCTTTCAGCTAACATTTACCCAGCCGTGGTGTTCCCACCCTGCTTGCCAATTTTGCAAGGCTTCATTTATTAAATTTAGGTGGGACGGTTGCGAGCCTAGGTGGTTTGCTTCCGGCAGAGTGAGCGAATCCGCTGAGTGACACACGGCATGATGAGAGGAAGGAAGAATGTGGGACATGAAGGATGAGAGAGGCAAAGAGAGGGATGGAGGAGAGGAAGAGCAGGAGGGGGAACGAGACAGTTTACACACACCATCTGTGCATCAAAGGTGTGGCTCTGCTGGATTGCCTTCACGATGCACGTCTGTGTGATTGTTTTTGAACGAGAGATCTCTTGAATATAGATAGTCTCATTTTCACTCCCCTGTCTACAGAGATCACCCATTTTTCTTTATTTCATCTGCACATGAGTGAGCAAGTCGGCTCGACTGTGTTGTTGTACCCTGTGTGCACACAAAAAACATTTCTGCTTCTGAGCTAGGGCTTGTAATTATCTGCTATATGGATGTGGGTAGCTGAACGTCATTTAATGAACTTAAAACTTTTGCCTTGCTTTAAAGTTTTCTCCTGGCACCCATCAACACATTTACTTCTTACATGCCAGAGGAGCCAATTACATGACTAAGAATTTTGCCTCCAAGAACACTTTATTCACAACATATTCCCTTGTGAGGCTTCACAGCAACACATGAAAAAGGTAGATGAACTAAATGTTGCTTGTAAACCTCACACAATGAGCACAATCACTCCAGGGGATTACAAAAACAGAATGATTGCACCTTCTTCTCTCCATCAGTTTCATCACACGGTGGAGTTTACCTTTTACAATGTGACAGAGAGCGTCTATCACAGCATCTCCGCCCCACGCCCACTAGTTTCTAAGTTATAGACTTCAAATCAAATCTACTGAAAGCCTTTGAGACTTCTAGAGGGAAGTCGGTTTTATTGAGAGCGTTTGATTGGTCCCCGTCTCGCTTGAATGGCCCCTCTGAAAATAACAGGCATAAATTCCTGCGTGGCTGTGCTCCAACCAGACACCTCCACATGTCTGGGTGGTGAGCAGACTGCTATTAGGAAAGAAAAACCCAAGTGGCTTGTCTCCCACCTGCGTCTAACAGCGCATTTCTTATTTATTAATCCTGACTCAATCAATCAATCAATGTTTATTTATATAGCCCAATATCACAAATGTTACATTTGTCTCAGTGGTCTTCACAGTTTGTACAAAATATCAGTCTGACAATACGACACCCTCTGTCCTTAGCAGTGGCGGCTGGTCATTAGGGGCAGGTGGGGCACAGCCCCACCTAGTGTCAGCAGAAAGTATTACAAATAATGATTACAAAAAAATGCACAAAAAAATAAATAAAATATATAAAATATATTTTAAGATCATGTTTAATCATCTGATTCGTCTGTACATTGCTGTTTAATCTGTGTTCTTCTAATTAGTGTCTACAGTGTCACACACACGGGTTTTGTCCCACATGGCTCTAAACAGCTCAATAGGCACACACTGTCAGTGTGTGCCTATTGAGCTGTTTAGAGCCATGTGGGACAAAACCCGATCCTGCCCCTCCCTCTCCCTGTTAAAGCAATGGTGACTGTAAAAACTACACTGCGCATGCTCAGAGTATTGTCCTATTTAATGTGTGTGGCAAAAAAATAATGACCAGAGGGGCAAAGAGCTGCCATCCCCACCATACGTCATCTCACATAATTCAGAGCTGATTGGCTGTAAGTACGTGTGCCGCGAAAAGTGTGGTGTGTGAAGGGGAGACGAGAGAGCTGCAGTGAGGCGTCCTAAAACCCGGAAGTAAGCTGCGCATGGCTTCCCTCGACCTAAAAGCAACGAGATTTCTCCATAGGATTTTAGAAAATAGCTCAAAATAAGATCTGTGGGAAACAAACCTGTTAGATAAATGAACGTTTTGTTCAGCCGGATAATATCCACATATCTACCCTACTTTTATAATTTTCGAATCATAAATCTATTGATTAGATTAGATTTATGATAGACTTTTGAAACTACAAGAAGATAAGGAGGACTTTTACAAAAAAGTAATAGAGATTTTTGTCCAGAAGGATAGGCAAATGGACTTCATCTTCATGTCAAGGTAAGACTGCAATTGTATTGAAAATGGGATCTTACTAAGAGAGAACAATTCAATATTTAAATGATAAAATTACATGTTTTGGGTATCCTTTTGTTGAACGGTCTGTTTAAAATTAATTGAAGCATCAGACAAAAAAGCTTTTGAAAATAATATTATATTTTGATTTAGGTCAAAATATCATATTTGTAAACCTGAAGAGTCAGGAGCCTCACCAGCCATGAACCTCACTGCAGCAGCTTATATTTAGACATCTGAGTTTTGTGTGCCCCACCACTTTTGTACATATAGAAATGCCACTGGTCCTTAGACCCTCACATCGTACAAGGAAACACTTCCAGAGGAAACCCAGTTTAAAGGGAAAAATGGGAGAAACCTCAGGGAGAGCAACAGAGGAGGGATCCCTCTCCCAGGACGGACAGACGTGCAATAGATGCCGTGTGCAAATTGAAAAGATAATACATTTGCAACATAGGTAGTCCAAATGTTTGGAAATGCATGTGTGTATAATAGGAAGATGAATCCACGAGGATATCCTTCCAGGACCGATGATCCAGGACCACAGCCATGACTCAAGATTCAGGGCTCGTGATCCAGGACACAAGACCGCAGGATCATCCATGACTCCGGATCACAGCGTATATAGACACCAAAAAGAAAGACATTTGGGGAAGCTGGGTTAATCGGAACATGAGAGTACACGGGTATAGACAGCGAGAAGGAAGAAGTAAGATGTCCCCCGACAAACTAAGCCTATATCAGCAAAACTAGGGGCTGAATCTAATCAGCCCTAACTATAAGCTTTATCAAAAAGGAAGGTCTTAAGCGCACTCTTAAAAACGGATAGGGTGTCTGCCGCCCGAACACAAACTGGAAGCTGATTCCACAAATGTGGAGCTTGATAAGAAAAGGCTCTGGCTCCCATTGTACTTTTAGAGACTCTAGGAACAACCAACAACCCTGCATTCTTGGAACGCAATGCCCTAGTAGGACAGTAGGGTATAATGAGTTCTTTAAGGTAAGATGGCGCCTGCCCATTAAGCGCTTTGTAGGCGAGAGGAAGAATTTTAAATTCTATCCTGTGTTCTATAGGGAGCCAGTGTAAGGCAGCCAGAACAGGAGTAATGTGGTCCCTTCTCCTAACTCTGGTTAGTACACGAGCCGCAGCATTTTGAATCAGCTGAAGCAACTTGACTGACTTCTTGGTACTCCCTGATAGTAAAGAGTTACAATAATCCAGCCTAGAAGTAACGAATGCATGGATATATGCCTGATTTTTGCAATGTTACGTAGATGGAAGTAGGCGGTCCTTGAAATTGATTTTATGTGGGCGTTAAAGGATAAATCCTGATCAAATATAACACCAAGATTTCTTACAGTCTCACTGGAGGCCAAATTAATGCCATCCATAGTTAGTATATCTTTAGATAATTTGTTTCAAAGACCTCTGCAACAGTTTTTCCCGCTACACTTTTGCTGTGAATCCAGCCCATCAGCAGTGATCTCTGGTGCACATTGGTGCCATTAGCAAATAGCATCACACACTGTCACATTGAGGCTGGACGGCAGCGAGGTACTCTGCTTTCTCTCTCGCGTTCGCATTCTAACACTATTCATCCCACCAACTGTTTCACACTCACAGCCATCACATTTGTGGGAGTAATGGGCCTGGCAAATTACAGCAGATCGGGCCTCAGCGGGCTCCGCCTGGCAGCCACCAGGGAGCAGCGAGCAGACGTGCTGATTCTACAGAACATGGTCTCCTGGTCGGACAGAAAGAGGTGCCCTGGGAGGGAGGGAGGGAGGGAGCCAAGGAGGGATCATGTTAACATCCGCTGGCAGTGATTTATATTGGTGTGTGTGTGTGTATGTGTGTGTGTGTGCGTGTGTGCGTGTGTGCGTGTGTGTGTGTGTGTGTGTGTGTGTGGGTGTGTGGGCATGTGGGTGTGTGATAGAAAACTTTTGATAATCTTCAAATTGGGAGTCTCGTCACATGTCTTTGTATTTTTTTGCAAAAGTTTGTCAAGCCCAAGTGAACACAAGAGGCTCTGGGCAACAACTTGTCGAAGTACAATTTCCTGGCCGATTTCATTGATTATTTTTCAAGCTTTGGTTGTGCTTGCCATGGCAATGGGTCACAGTTTGCCTAGAGACAAACATGCAGCACACAGACAGACAGAGGCAGACATGCAGCTGAAGCAAACACCCCCTCACATGCAGATGGTCTGAGAGATGCCTCGACAATTAAACCGATCCATTTAAACTCTCTCACTGTAACAAGCTGAAGGAAGCCTGCTGCTGATCTTGCTGTTCTCTGAGGCATGCTGATTCCTCTGCGCTCTGTCGGGCCCCCCGGGGCCTTTCTGTGTGACCGAGCCCTCTCTTAATTACACCTGAGAGCAGCAAGCAGCTGCTCCTCTTTCACATCTGTTTCTCCATCAATCAAGCCTGTGGAGGAGCATATGGAAATCAAACTGGCAAATATGGAAGACACTCATCCTTAATCTTTATTTTACTGTGTTTTAGAAGATTTTGAAGCTTTGCTTTGATCTTCAATCTGACTGTTTTTTCCTCAGCTAACAGACCTTGCTCACCTTGTCCTGTGAGTGTTCATGATCACAGATGTTGTAATAAAGCCATTTTTGAAAACAAAGCATGGCCTTATGGGAAGGATGTCCAAATGTCTCCACTTACTCACAATAGTTGTGATTCATTCATGGCTCAGCTCTAAATATGATGTTTTTCTCAAATTTGGTTGATTTTCATCATGTATTTTAATAGAAATGCTTCATCTCAGGGTTGTAAAAATGTGGGCCGGGAGACAATGTTGGCAAAGAACACAGAGCATTAAACAAAGGAAAGCTTGCTATAGGAAGTCAACATTGTGCTATTATATCTCCTTATGTAAATAAAACAAAAGAACAGATTATATCATAACAGGTAAACAATTGGTTTATGATCATAGAAGCTCCACCTGTTCCCTGCAGCTGCATCTTCAGATATTGGCCAACATCAAATTACGAAAAACGATGGATGAGCGTTAATGCTTTATAAAGCAGCTGAGCAAATATTTCATAACAGAAACATGTTTCTTTGTTGGATTTATTGGCACTACTGACGAAAGTAAATATTTATTAGGGCTCGAAAAGTTGAAGTGTGTGGGTGTAATACAATCTGGCAGCTGAAAATATTTCTGAAAGACAAAATCTTGGGATTGAGTCGCAAGATAGAAAGCTTCACACCAGCGCATTTGCATTTGCATTGCAAACACCAAAAACTATTTTTGCAACATTTTGAGAACAAACAGGCTCATCAATATTGCAGCTTGATGCTGCCTCACATGTTGCATTTCCTCTATGCAACAGTGCAGACTGTAATTTTCAGCCGTGCATGTCAAAAGTAATTTAACACCAAGGAAGCATTTCCTTTCAGTTGCAGTGCTGTGTCATCTACTATTACATTTTATTGTTTAGATGCAGCCTGAAGAAAGGATTTAAAAAGCTTGTACAATGATTTGACGAACTCCTCTACTTTATTATGTTGTAAATATCTATTATTAAAGGTTTAATAAAAGAAAGCCTTGTGGCTATAAAATGCACATACATAACTATAAAACTAAAAATATTTCCAGCTAAGGAAGCCCTGAGAGGGAAGTAAGATAATCCTGGGGATCCAATGTCCAAGTCTGATCTGGATTAGTAAGAACAAGTTTTATCTGGCAAGACTGTGTTGCACAGATTAAATAAAACCTTCTTTCTACCTGGTCAGAAGTCCTGAACACAAGACACAAAACAATAAGGATCAAAACTACAAATTGGATTATAGGGTTTTTTTCTTTCATTTGCCTCTCAGGGTTTACCTAACCTGAAGCTATCTAAGACACATAATCATTTACTGTATATACACCAGGTTATGATAGTTATGCTTGAGAAATCCTAAAATCTAATTTGTCCACTATGGTCATAACTTTTTCAGACAATATTCCGAAACCTACATGATACATATGCACTATATGTTCTGTCACTAAGTATATATGTAAGGTAAGTGGGAGCAGCACACTTTGTTGGCACTTATTGTAAAGTTTTGTCAAGTGTGAGAGGAGAATAGTGGCTTCATGGCCCCAGTGTACAACAATAAGAGGGAGAAGTGCTCAGTGGCCCCTCTGCAGAGGAAGTCAGGGTCCACCTTCATTCAATACATAATCACAGTAATAAGATGAACATTTGTCTCTCAGTCTGGAAGTCTTTTTAACTGAACAAATCAGATTACATGATGCTAATAAACCATTTTCCAGATCCCACTTTGAAGGTATTCACATTCATGACACACTGGAACTGTGGCAGCTGCACATATTTGTATTCAAATATAAACTGCATATCTCATTGTGTAGAATCATGTATTATAAAATGTAAAGTTGAATCAATCTGAACAGTGTCAGTTAGTCAATAACATATACAATCTCTATATATACTCTAATCCTATTTTTTGTTTGGCAATCATAAACTGTAATATTGGATCAATAGTGAAGTTCACTCTGCAGCGGGCCGCTGCTCAACTTACTCAGCGCTCAGGAGTTTCAGCAGATATTGATTCAATATTGCAGTTTATGTGCTTAGCGTTGGATGAGATGCATGTTGAACAAAGATAAGAGAACTTACACACAGAAATGTAAGATTCATAAGACACCACAGGCTTTGAGAAACTAGAAGAGAGGACAGTGTCATACATTGACTGTCTTTGTCTTGTCATTTGTTAATTGTTTTTCTTTTTGGTAATTGCACAATGACCCATTTCCTTACAATATAGTCATCATTCCATGTTAACAACAGGGACATTTATTCTTTAGAGCTGCACTGAGTTGCACTGCATTTAGAGTAAATAGAAGATGAAGGGGCTTCATCTCAGTGTAAAATATGAAAGATAGATTAAGCCTTTAGATTGCCTAAAATGTATTGTTACGACCCTGGTCGTTATGTGTATTGTGTGTAGAGATTTCCTTCGAGTCTTTTAGTCCTTCAGAATTATTAGGTAGGTTTAGTAGTAGGCATGGTTAACACAACTGTGAGTTTGTGTCTTAAGGGGGGGTGTCACGGCTGCTGCTGCTGCTGCTGTCTGCTCGTTAACCTGTCTGGGATTGTTTTCAGCTGTGTATGTTATATGTATATGAGATGTGCGGTTGCCCGGACGCCATTGGATGCCAGTTTCCTGTCCCTCCTCCGGCGGGCGTGACCGAAGATCTGGATTGGAGCAGGTCGGGCCCGACTCACCAATCCCTGCCCACACCTTCCGGGGACTCTTACAAGAGTGTGTGCTTCTCAGTTAGGCAGGAGAGGTCTGAATCTGTGTCAGATGTCTCTCGGTGCTCGCCTTACGTTCTGTGTCAGTTCTGTGCTAGTTCTGCCACAGTGGTTAGTTAGGATGTGTGCTTAAGTGTGTTTTGTGTGTATTCTGTGTGTATTCTGTGTATTCTGTGATTTGTGACGGCGTCGAACTTGTGCGAGACGCCTCACTATTTTAGCCTTAAGTGCCCATAGTGTGCTATGACTGATAATCTGTGACCTTAGTTTTGTGCAGCGTTATTGTGAACAGATAGCTGGTTTTAAGAGCCTGTATTTTTTATATCATCTTTATTATTAAAATCAACCTCTTACCAAGAACACCTGGTTTCGTGTGACTTCCCTTTTACCCTAAGCGAGCTGGGGACGTAACATATTTGGGGGCTCGTCATTTCTAATCAGGTTGGTAATTTGATAAATTCGAATCAGATGGTACATTTGTAAGCTTAGGTTGAATGGCGTTATTTGGCTGTGAGTCAGTTGAATTATGTCTTTCGCTTGAAGGAATAGACAAGTGTCGAAAAGACCATTTATTTCAGATCGCAGATCATTTTAGTCTCACGGTAAAGAAGAATGTTGTAAAAGATGAGCTTAAGGCTCAGGTCATAGATCAGTTGGTGGAACGGGGTGTCCATAGTTGTCCGGCGAATCAAAGCTGGCTGTGTCTGACGGTACCATGGCCCATAATAGTTCACACAGGAGCTTGACGGGGGATCCCTGTCTGCTGGCGCATCGGGAGGGCAGGATGAGGAAGGTACACAGCGGGAGACGCCGGGTCCACTTCCTCGATTCAATGCACTATCCACGGCAAGTGATGGCTCTCAAGATGTGGTCAGCATTAAAGTCCGCATAGCACGTCTTGAGCTAGAGGCTAAGGAGCGGGCCGGGCAGGCACAGCTACAGTTTCAGCTGGAAATAAGGAAGCTGGATGTGCAGACAAACGCACCAGCCCCACCTGCAGGTATGACACCCAGTTCAATTTGTGACGGCGTCGAACTTGTGCGAGACGCCTCACTATTTTAGCCTTACGGCCCGTCCACACAGCGGCGTGCGTTGACGCTTCCCCATTCACTTTGAATGGGGTGACGTCACTTTTAGCCGAAATGCATCGTGGGAAGCGACGTGGAGCGTAGCTGGCGTGGCTCGCTGCAAAAGTTGAGCAATGTTCAACTTTTGACGCCTCGGCGAGGCGTCAGCCAATCGAATCATATGCCAGTACAAGCTCAAGCCAATCACACCGCTGCTTGTGTGTCAGGGGCGGGAGATTCATGTGATTGGTTGTTGGTCGAGTTTCAGACACGCCCGCCGGCAAGCGTCAGCGCACGCTGCTGTGTGGACGGGCCGTTAAGTGCCCATAGTGTGCTATGACTGTGTTAATCTGTGACCTTCGTTTTGTGTAGCGTTATTGTGAACAGATGGCTGGTTTTAAGAGCCTGGTTTTAAGAGCCTGTATTTTTGATATCATCTTTATTTTGAGTTTATTATTAAAAATCAACCTCTTACCAAGAACACCTGGTTTCGTGTTGCTTCCCTTTTACCCTAAGCGAGCTGGGGACGTAACAGTATGTTCAGTGTTTAGTTGAACTTATCTCCACAATCTTGTCACTTCTGGTTCCAAAGAAAACAAGTTGTTGATGGCCAAACTTAAAGCTTAAAAAGGTCACCCACAAACCAATGGGTGACATAACGGTGACTGATTCTACTTTTAATATACAGTCAATGTCTTTTAACCTAACACACCTTTCACCGTTTTTGTTCACTTCCATTGCTCTCATCAATCTTGTTTCCATCAGCTGTTGTACACTATACCTGCCCTGAACCAAAAAGTAAACGGACACAATTAGCGACTTGCTGTTGAACATTGTGGAGCATTTAGCAGCCACAGGGTCAGATATTTCCCTCAGGAGTTGGTGAAGACCCTTACAAGTTTTAAGGAGAGTGGATATTGGAATAAAAACTCTAAATTAATGTTAATGTTTCTTTTTATGTCTGCTCGCTTGCCGTGTAACCTTTACGAGTCAATAGTATGTCGATGTTGTATATAAAGCTCCTGTCTGCTGCAGCAAACATGAATGCTAAGAATGAATCAACTAAAAAAAGTAGTTATATTTATTACTTGAATGTGCATGGCAGAAATAGTGTCACAGTGAATAGTGTCTGTCTAGACATTTTTATGGCAGGAAGCTTTTAGGTACTTTTCGGTCGTTACTTATTGCCTTGTTGGCATGCTGCAATCTGTTGACAAGAGAGCAGCCTGACTGGTTTAAACTCAGCATGTCATGTCACATTGCAGCCATCCCACATTCTGATCAGATATCAGATAAGGTAAAACATGTATTACACTTTTACTAGCTGCACTGAGCGAGTGACAGTATTGACACTTTTTTCTTTTACGTAACAAAGGATTTTTATGTTTTAAGCTATGGTTTTAAGTCACAAAATAGTAAATGATTTTGAAAAGAGACACGTGTCAAAATTCTTCTTCTGTTTAAAACCCAGTCTCAGTCATGCATATCTAAAAAGAAGAGGGGATGAGGACATTATCAACATGACACTGAAACTATACTGTAGCTACAACTGTTTCACAATCACCAAGTAGTAATTATTCAACAGATTTCAGAACACAGTTAATGCCCTTAAAATGCCTTAGAGCTATATTGCAAAAATGTTAAGAATCAGGTTCATCACTAGTAAAACTGTGAGTACAACGAGAATCATATCACGGTATTTCCCTGGTTCTGTGAAGCCTTTGCCTTCCTGTTTTTCACAACACATATCACCCCTACAATCACTCCAACCACCAGCATCCCCACCAGTCCTGCACCCACAGCATAGGCAGTTACATTAGAGGTTTCTGGCTGTTCAGTCACTGGTTTTAAGGTAACATGCTTGATTACTCTCAAAATGGTCTCCTGTTTAGAGACACACTTGTGTGTGTCATCCCAGAAATTGTCATCACTGTTCTCATCTTCTTCTGTGTCTTCCTCTCCACCATCATCATAGTAATCCAGGAATACAGAGTCCACTAAAACAACACACCAGTACACCCCTCCATCTTTCACCTCCAGGTGGGAAATGGTCATCGTGGCCCCATTCTCAGACAGTCTGCCCCTCAGATCCTCCGGGACGGGAACAGTCATGTCGTTTGAATTGTGGATAAGTCCATTCTCGCCCGATGGTTCTCGACGGTACCACTGCACACTTAGGGAATGTTCTTTGTTTACATCACAATCTAGCAACACGCTCCTGCCTTCTAAAACCACTTTATTTTGGGATTCATTTTTGGGGCAAAGAAACAGAGAGTACCGCACTTCAAACAAAGAGGAGAAACAGGAATATTCCCCACTAAGTTCCTCAGAGAAGGCAGGAATCACCAAAGAGAAGTCTTCTGATTTCTCATCAAGTGAGAGGTTCATCTTCATGTTGCTACTATTGAACAACCCCAGAGGGGTCTCCCATTGCTGGTTGGTTCCTTCAGCGGGGCATTTTAATACAACTCTTTCTCCTTGTGTGGCAAAAATGTCCCTGCTTTCACTGTTGTCTTGTAGTTGTATATTTTGGAAACTGACACAAGTCTTACCTTTGCTCACAAGACAGTAAAAGTGGCTGTTATTCTCTAATGCACTTTTGTCAAACAAGAGGGACCTGCCGTTGTTTTGGACCTTTATTACTCCCTGCAACTCCTTCACCAGAAGGTCCAGAGCCACACTGCTATCCAGTAACAGTATGGGCTTGTAAAGCGGAAATGTTTCATAGTACCAGCGTACGGAGGTTCCATCTGAACCAATGGAAGTGTTGTTGCACAGAAGCTTGGCACCTTCATCTTCTTTCACAACGATCTCTTCAGATTCAACCTCCTTATCGCACACAGAGAGCTGCTGGGTGTTCTGGCTCTCTAGAGTCTGGTGCAGCCAGCATTCCCTCCTGTAAATCCCAGAGTCCTTGTGTGTGAGTTGACTGATCTGGAGCCCAAGCAGGTGCTGAACTTTGTTGATGTGAATGCGACCCTGGAGGTCCTCAGGAGGTGTAGATGGGCTTTCAGACGAGGAGTTGCCAATAAGCTGGTCTCCCTCCGGAGCACAACGATAAACAACAATATAATCCACTCCAAAACAATATCCCATCTCGATAGTGGTGCCCTTTGCTCTGAACACTGGCTCTACTTCCTTACTGAGGACCAGGTGGAGGAGCACGGGAAGCAGAAACTCAAGGAACCTAATGGAGGTCATGTTGGCTGTGTTTGCCATGTGTTTGTCACCCTCAAGGAAGTGTGCTTACTGTAAGCCTTGTAATTTATTCACTATGGTTTGTCCCTCTATGGTCCGCCTCCAGCTAATATCAGTTCCTCCTCCACATTCTTCCACAAACACTCTTAGTTTCTGAGTGACAGGCTAAGGAACACACACATACACATACACACACACACACACATACAACAAACACACAGGGGAAGTTATTGACAGGAGTCGTCTCAAAGTAGTGACATTAAAGTTAAGAACTGTCTGAAGTGCGAGACAACCAATAACGCTAAACATAAGCCATGAGACAGAACATGAAAAGGGGATTATCCGTAGTTGTACATTAACTGTGTTGAAGGACAGGTTTCCACTCCTCTGTGGGTGCGGTCAGTCACCGTGCAAGGTTGCTTCACAGCAGTTGAGAGGGAGTGTTAATGTGCATGTGTGCTTTTTTAACGTGTATGCAGTGCATGTACCATCGCACTCTTATTCATTTAGCACACCAATCTGAACTACATCTAAACATCAGGTAATCTATCTGGCAGTGATTCCTCTGGAACCGTGAGAAAACACAAAGGACTCATTCAGTATTGTTTTATTTATCGGCTGAAAGTATCTGCGTCTTATGCGTCTTCATTCCCTGCAACAGTTGAGCAATATGATATGCAACATAAACACTGTAAAATCAAAATAGCCGCAACTCAATGAATATTAAACCATTTAAAACATGTGTGGTCATCTGTGCTTCGACAAGTGGCTTCATGATGTTGCACATAAGAAATGTGTTTTATTTGGTTAATATTGAGATTTGAAATTGTAGCTGTCTTCGTTAGTGTATAATTCCTTTTTTAATAACACAACATAGCTGGGAGAGTAGAATCTGTTAATAATAAATAGCTCTTGCCCAATCTCCTGCCCAATAAGTTAATGTGTCCCCACAAATCCAATGTTGCTCTACGGTTTCACACTATGAAGCTTTGTGTAACAGCTCTTTCCAGTTAATGAAATGTAGAAGAGAATACACTACAAATATATACATTTCTTACTGGTGATGCATTCAAGGTTAAACTCCTTTAGTTTTAAATTGCACAACCAGGAAACACAATAGGAGCAGCAAAAGAATAAACCTATGTTAAACAATGTAAAACAGAATGTTATTTTACTCTTACATTCGAGTTTAATATGATAAAAGTCTCCTTTATCAAGAACTGTGTTGTTTTTGTTCAGCATGCTCTCTCTATCTCTCTCGGTTTCTCAGTCTGTAAATGCCCAGGGCTATCTCTAGTATTATATGACAGAGTACACTGTCGGGAAAACCCTGTACTTCAACCAACAGTGCAGGAAGTGGGTCAGAGGATAATCTTTGTATCAAATGATGCCTTTGCAGTGGACAATAGAAACTACTTTTTTAATTGTATTTGGACAAAATTGCCTCTGTGATGAGACGTATTTAATTTCTTAACTCAACAAAGCAGCACCTGGTGTGAGAGCATCTGCAATGACTCTGACAACTGGTACCAAATTGTGCTTGTGGTGCTCAGTGGCAGTTTTGAAAAGCTTGTACTTTCATTCTTCCTTTACATCTCTGTCCCCACATTTATTCGGAAAACCTCCTTTATATCTTTTTTTCCCTGCTATTATTCTTTGTTTTGGTGACGGTGCTGTAACCTGGTAATGAGTCCTTCATTTGAGTGTTATAAAACACAATAAAAATTACAGTAAGTACATTACGTCATGTCATAAGTATAGGCAAGTTATGCACATTGGACACCACCATCATATTTATAAGAGGGGTAATTGCATCTCAGTCTCAAACAGATCTGGGGACTTGAATTCTGCCTACAGCCCGTATCCTTTATGCATTTGTTACTTATCATTTGCCAAGTAAGCTTCCAAATGTTTTTGCTTGAGTTGGCTCCTAAAACAACCTGCTTAAGTTCCTCATACCTGCAGAAATAACAGGAGTACTATTGCAAGACGTGTTTCATACTGATTGCGTGACTTTGCTTAAACACTTGATACGGGTAGGGGACACTTTAACAGGTTGACTGCAAAGAGAAGAAGGGTGAAAGACAGTGTTTACCCTGCAGGCCTACGTGCTGTTATATGCCTCTGCTCCACAAAAAATAAAGTCCTCTCCCATGAAACACATGTGTGTCTTCTCTGTGTTGTGCTTGGACACAATCTATCTATCACATCATACATATCTGTGCAATCTGATAACCAGCTCACTCCTGTCAACATATTGGGTTAAGAAAAGAGGCACCAACCTGTTTTCCTTTGAGGCGCATCATCTGTTTACTGGTACATAAACTCTAATGAACCTAGCTACCCACACAGCAGCAGCAGCGGCTCTGGGAACAGCTTGCAGAGCTGGTGATCAAGCATCATGATTAAGCACCAACTGTGAGAAAACTCTCCGTGTGTTCAGTCCAATTCAGCCCTGCACTGATTAGACTCATCAGGGCCCGTATGCTGCAGGGCTTGGAGGCGCACCAACTGCTGTTTGAGATACAGACTTTTGCCACAAATATTTCACTACTGGACATATGGGCTACAATAAAAGAGCAGAGCTTTGAAAGGAGGAATAAATTAGGGCATTAGGAGCATGCAATGAATTAACACTTTTCTACATTGTGCATGATGCAATAAAAAAAGGAAATCAAAGTTATTTCAGGGTCACATTTGTATTTTTCACGACTTAGTAGTGTTTTTCTCAAGTACTGGACACCGCGTCTGCACAGCGCTGATCTCTATTAATAGTAGAACAGGAAACAGTTTCATAACACAACTTTGGTCGGATAGAAAATGATGTTGCTAAAGAGTGTATGATCTAAAGATAGGCCCTTCAGTGATGTTTCCTTTGATGGCTCCATGGATTTGTGTGTGGCCTGAAACAGATTTGTATTTGTTAGAGGCTTAAAAGGAAAGAAAACAATAAGATATACCTAAAAAGTGCATTGAATACTATGTTAACAATGAATATAGGGTATTTCAAACACATTAACACAGATGGTGCTAAGAAACCTTGGACAGTAGTGACAGGATTTGGTGTAGAAGCACCTGAAAAAGGTATTGGAATCAGCAGAAGAACATCTGATAGATTGGGGGTGAAGGGAAATGAGAAGGCCGATTGACTGTCAAAGGGGCCTTTAAAGAAGGGTATTGTAGAAATGCAAATACATGTTACTAAGGCCGAGGTCAAATGTGTAATCTGGGAGAAAGTAAATGTGGCAAGAAAGGTAGGAAAAAGAGGGGAAAGGGAGGCATCTACATCAAATTCAAAATAGTGTTGTGTAGTGTCTGTAATAGGAGAGAATAAACTGTGTAGAACAGATTGAGATTGGGGCACTGTGCACTGAACAACATGTTAAAATTAATAGTGCACCAGACTGGTTTGTCTGGGAGTCAATAGAGTATGCAGTAATGAGATGTAAAAGTATGAAACATAGAGGGAGATGTTGAGAAATAATTTAAAGGAGGTAGGAGTACAGGATGTCACTATATAGGTAGTATTGAGCATGAGTTACAGGTTAGGGCATTGTTATATTTTTTAGGGGGTACGGCCGGGGGTTTCATAGGATTTTAGGTGTTTCTTTTTTTTCTTTGTTTTTTTTTATCTCATCTTATTGTGAGAGATTTAGAATGAGAAGTAACTGATCCACACTGTCTATGGAACAGAAAGGTGGCGGTAATGCACCATTGAGCTGGATGCCAACCGCCGTCAAATCCGAAAAAGAAGAAGAAGAAGAAGAAGAAGAAGAAGAAGAAGAAGACAGTTTCATAACAATACGCCACTTCCTCTGACCGCTGCTTAAGGTAACTCGTTTAATTTAAAGATGCCAAAATACTAGCTATACCTTTAAAATATTTACACCACTTTGTCAACAGTGACTGGTAGTTACCATGTTCAGCCATAGGCCTATGGTTACATTACGTGATGTCCCGCGAGGCCACTGTCTCTTAGTTAACTAACAAGCAGGCTACATACCTAGCATGTTTCGATGACTAAAAAACAGCATTTCATTTAAGGAGACTTTTATTTTGAAATTGCGGAATAAGTGTAGCCTATTTAGGTATCCGCGTAAACTCTGATAAGATGTTAGGATGTACGATTTTGCTCATCGTCACAATAATGTGCATTAAGTTGCACTAAGATTGCTCATTATAGTTTTGAATGTGTTCGCTGATGGTTGTTGAACCACCCACGAGTTTGATCATATGAAACATCTGGAACCAGCTGTGCAGAATAGTATAAAATACTGTGTTATCAGAGAAAGGCTGTTTTGGGTGTAATATATAACTGGTTTCGAATTAGAAGGTGGTATATTGTATGCATGATGTGCAAACATGTTGATTATGGTTGAGGAAATGTGCTGATGTTCACAACATGTAAACATCTGGGTGCACTCTGTGTTGAAGCAGCATGGAGATTACATTATGGTTTTTTCATCACTACACAAACAGCAATTCACTTTAATACAGGCAAGGCAAGGCAAGTTTATTTATATAGCACCTTTCAACACAAGGCAATTCAAAGTGCTTTACAAAAAACGAAAGACATTAAGAAAATGGCATTTAAAAATCAGTCATTAAAAAGAAAAGATAATAAAATAAACATTAAAAGAAAAAATACATGGATAAAAGTTACAGTGCAATTTAAGATGTGAATAGTTCAATTAAAAGCAGCGGCAAAAATAAAAGTTTTTAGTCTGGATTTAAAAGTAGTCAGAGTTGCAGCGGACCTGCAGTTTTCTGGGAGTTTTTCCAGATATTTGGAATATAATAACTGAATGCTGCTTCTCCATGTTTAGTTCTGACTCTGGGGACAGAAAGCTGACCAGTCCCTGAAGACCTGAGAGATCTGGAAGGTTCATAATTTAGCAGGAGGTCAGAAATGTATTTTGGGCCTAAACCATTCAGTGCTTTATAAACCAGCAGCAGTATTTTGAAATCTATTCTTTGACACACAGGAAGCCAGTGTAAAGACTTCAGAACAGGAGTGATGTGATCCACTTTCTTAGTGTTAGTGAGGACTCGAGCAGCAGCGTTCTGAATTAGCTGCAGCTTTCTAATCGATTTTTTTGTGAGACCTGCAAAGACACCATTACAGTAGTCCAGTCTACTGAAGATAAAAGCATGGACAAGTTTTTCCAAATCCTGCTGTGACATTCGTCTTTTAATCCTAGATATGTTCTTTAGGTGATGGTAAGCTGATTTAGTAACTGTTTTAATGTGACTGTTGAAACTCAGGTCAGAGTCCATGACTACACCTAGATTTCTGGCTTTATCTGTTGTTTTGAACATTGCAGACTGATGCTCAGCGCTAACTTGTATACGTTCTGCCTTGGCTCCAAAAACCATTACCTCAGTTTTATCTGTTTAATTTGAGAAAGTTCTGACACATCCAGTCATTGATTTGTTCAATGCACTTACTCAGTGTTTGAATTGGAGCATAGTCTCCTGGTGAAATTGTTACGTAAATGTGTGTGTCATCCGCATAGCTATGGTAACTTATAATATTTTGTTGTTTTTCATTATCTGAGCCAGTGGTAGCATGTAGATGTTAAATAGAAGGGGTCCCAGGATGGAGCCTTGAGGTATCCCACATGTCATATTTGTCAACTCAGATGTGTATTTACCTATAGACCCTCCCGGTCCTCCAGATGGCCAGTCGGTGCCTGCCGGTGAGCGTGGAAGTGTGGTCTGCCACAAGCGGGCGGCAGAGCGGGGCTGTCAACATCAGCTTGTAGATGGTATTTTAAACTCGATGCGCTCTGAAGCTACGGGGCGGCCGAGAAAAAAAATACACATGCGTTAATCGCGTTAAAATAATTAGTGGCGTAATTTTAATTTTTATTATCGGTTATCGGTCTTGAGAAGCAGGAAGTTATCGGTATCGGTATCGGTTTCAAAAAACCAATATCGTGCATCCCTAGTTGAAAAACAACTTTTTCAATGATTTTACCTAGAAATGGCAGGTTTGATATGGGCCTGTAATTGTTCATTACTGAAGCATCTGGATAATTATTTTTTAAGAGCAGTTTAATGACTGCAGTTTTCAGGGCCTGTGGAAAAATACCTGAGTGAAGAGATTTGTTTACTATATGAAGTAGATCTGAGGCCATGCAACGAAAAACATCTTTGGAAAATCTTGTTGGAATAATATCAAGGCAGCAGGAGGAGGATTTCAGAAGTTGTATAATGTCCTATAGGTTTTTATCATTAATCTGATGGAATTGTGTCATGGTGTTTGAATTGAAATTAGGTGGACATAGGGACAACACATTTGCTGTACCTGATGCAGAGGCACTGACTGCTTGTCAGATTTTCTGAATTTTGTCAGTGAAGAAGGAGGCAAAATCATTGCATGCCCTGGTGGATAGAAATTCAGAGGCTACTGACACTGGTGGGTTAGTTAGTCTGTCAACGGTAGCAAACAAGGCACGTGCAATGTTTTTGGTAATGATGTCAGAGAAGAAAGACTGTTGTGCGTTTTTCAATTCCAAATTATAAAGGCCAAGTCTCTCTTTATAGATTTCAAAGTGAACCTGAAGATTTGTTTTTCGCCACCTACGTTCAGCTTTTCGACACTCTCTTTTTTCTGTTTTCACGGTCATGGACTTTCTCCATGGAGATATTTTCTCCCCAGTCACTTCCTTTACCTTAGTTGGAGCAATGGCATCTATAACATTTAAAATGTTTGAATTAAAATGATCTACTAGCTCATTTACTGAGATGTTAGCAGGGGCAAGTGTGGAAGAAAAATTCTGAGTAAACATTTCCCTAGTATTTTCAGTTAAATATCGCTTTGTGGTTATCTCTTTTTGAACATTTTTGTGAACAGAAATAGAGCTCTCAAAGAACACACAGGAATGATCAGAGAGTGCAACATCAGTCACTACAACCTTAGAGATATTCAAACCCTGTGAGATAATTAAGTCAGAGTGTGCCCCTTATTGTGCGTGGGCTCCGTCACATGCTGAGTCAGTCCATAGCTATCAAGAACACAAAACAGTTCTTTAGCCCCTCTGTCCTGGGGGTTGTCAACATGGATGTTAAAATCACCAACAATGACTAGACGGTCAAAGTCAATACACACTATAGACATCAGTTCAGTAAATTCATCAAAAAAGCTTGCACAGTATTTGGGTGGTCTATAGATATTTAGGAACAGAGCTCGAGAGGAGCATTTCAGCTGAAGGGCCACATATTCAAAATAAGCAAAGTTCCCATAAGATGTCTTCCTGGATTGAAGGGAATCATTGAACAGAATAACAACTCCACCCCCTTTCTTATGCATTCTTTCCTGACTCATAAAACTAAAGTTGGGAGGGGTTGATTCGATAAGAACAGCTGCACTCTTATTTTGTTCAATCCAAGTTTCCGTTAAAAACATCAAATCAAGATTGTGCTCAGTGATAAAATCATTGATTACAAATGTTTTTTCTGCCAGAGACCTGACATTTAATAAAGCTAGTTTAAGTTTGTTAGATACACTATCAGTAAAATGTTTTGTGACAAGCTGTGGCTGACTGCTAAATTAGATAAACTCACACAAACGTTTGAGCGCTTCCTGTTTCTAAGACGATTCACCCCTTTTAATCTGTTACCTATCAACACAGATATCGGCAAAGCTACTGGCAGGCAGGGCCCCGACATGTCCTGGAAAGAGTTGAGAGTGCCATACGCCCTTGAGCCTGGACCCCACACATATCAGTAAGAGTTTGTTGTGTTTTGTACACACACATCCTTATCAGGCTTCGGAGACTGCATATGCTTTCTTGAAGGGAGGGGAGGTGGTTGACGTAGGCACAGTGATGGAGACGGGGGAGATGGTGCGGGGGTAGAGGACATGCTGCCAGGGTGGGGAGGTGGTTGACGTAGGCACGGTGATGAAGACGCAGGAGATGGTGCGCGTCTCTGCAGTGATTTTGGTGGGCGTCGTTGAGGTGCGGGGGTAAAGGACATGCTGCCAACCCTGCGTATCGCCTTAGTTTGGTCTTTGAACTCCAGGAAGGAATCGGTGCCAACCCTCTGTATCTCCTTCGTGTGTTCAGCGATCTCCAGGATCGGTGAATAGAGAGTAGAGAGAGCTGTGGGGTGAAGGAAGAGTATCCTCAGAGGTGATTGGGGGGGGTAAAGGGCGGTGGAGACTCCTCCATTTGTCTCCCATAATCAAGACATTCCTCAGGCGGGTGCAGTGATAGATTTTCAAGGTTTTCTGAGCGATGTGTTGTGTCTTTCTCTTGTTTTCAAACAATCAATCAATGTTTATTTATATAGCCCAATATCACAAATGTTACATTTTTCTCAGTGGTCTTCACAGTGTGTACAGAATATCAGTATGACAATACGACACCCTCTGTCCTTAGACCCTCACATCGTACAAGGAAAAACTTCCAAAGAAAACCCAGTTTAAAGGGAACATGGGAGAAACCTCAGGGAGAGCAACAGAGGAGGGATCCCTCTCCCAGGACGGACAGACGTGCAATAGATGCCGTGTGTAAATCGAAAAGATAATACATTTGCAACATTTGCCTTTTGATTCCTCTTGTTGCTTGTCCTTGGCAGGGGGAACAGATTGATGACGTAGGCAGTTGAATACGTTAGAGATAAACAATTTCACTCCTGACTTGTTCAGACAAACTCCATTTGCCTTAGTAGTAGTCCTAATGTGTTTTAGTGGAAAATACATTGAGAAAATACATTTCTGTCAGCATTCTGTAAATACTTATTTTAAAGGGGGACGTTTACATGAACTAGCACAACTGTGATTATTTAAATGTAATTGTCTTATCTGTGGGGCTTAGTGACAACAGGAAGCCCCAGAAAAATCCCCTGACTGCATAACTTTAAGAGGATATTGTTGTACAACTGCCTGAGGTTTCTGTGGATAGAGAAACAAAAGCATTTTACATCTGGTAGTATCCTGTCTTGATAGGATCACATGGCCGACAGTGACACACCGTTGGCTTTTCAGAGCATCACCACAGCTGATACCATTGTTTGAATAATGTTTGATATGTTATTCTGTATCACTGTAATGGTCTGCTCATCATAAAGCTCCCTCTGCTATACATTTATTCTCTTGCTCCTTTAGGTTATCTACCTCATGACTCAATGTTGCGTTTGATCGCAACATCCCTGTGCCTCAGATGCCAAAGTGCCGCAGCTCTATCTTTACACATAAGACCATGTGCAACACTCATCCCAGCAGAGAACCAGCAGACTGTGGAGGCTCTCTACGATCTCTCTGTGGACATCCAGAAGGTGCGGAAACTAAATAGCTGGGTCCTGCATCAGAGCCCAGCCTACACTAAGGAGGTAGTAGACCTGCTGAAGGACTTAGGGGGCCTCGGGCCCTGTCATTGCCCGGATCCTCACAGTTCACCCTGAGGCGGTTCTCTGCCAGCCGGAGCAGATGCAGATTCAGAGGGAGCTGTGGATGTCCGTGTGCCCGAAACACAAAGAGCTGGTTGGTATCATTGAGAACTTCCCAGCCTCCTTCTTCACTTCCTACAGCCACCACGACAACCAGCGAAACAACATCACTTTCTTCCAGAGCCTTAACCTCAACAAGAGAATTATCACTAAGCTCATGGCCAGCGCTCCGCTGAGCTTCAGTCGCCCGGTGGAGCAGAACGAGGTGATGGTGCGCACCCTCCAGCAGGCTTACCAGGAGCTCGGGGGGGAGGAGGCCAACATGAAGATCTGGCTGCAGAAGCTGCTGAGCCAGAACCCGTTTGTTCTCATGAAGCCCCCTGAGGTGCTAAGGGAGAACCTGCTGTTTCTGAGGGACAAGGGCTTCAGCACCGCCGAGCTCCTCCACCTGCTCTCCAAACTCAGGGGATTTGTCACCGAGCTGAACCCCGACACCATGCACCGCAGCATGGCGTACTCGCAGGACACCATTGGCTGCTCTGAGGCAGAGCTGCGGCACATCGTCCTCAACTGCCCGGCTGTGCTTTACTACCCTGAGGATATTCTGGCCGAGCGCTTTAAAGGCCTCCTCAGCATTGGAATCAGCATGTCGCAAATCAAAGAGACTCCGACCGTTTTGGAGCTGACTACGCAGATAGTGAATTATCGCATCCAGCGACTGAGGGTGCACGGGTATGACGTAAGGACAGGTAGTCTGGAGGTCCTTAATGGCACTAAAAAAGACTTTGAGATGAGCTATGGAAAATTACATCTACGGAGTGAAAGACCTATTTTTAACCCTGTCGCCCCTCTAAAAGTGGATGACTGACATAATTTGTATGGATTAAATAAGGGAATTCAAGTTTAAACTGGATGTGTATTAATATTTTTATTATTTATGTTATTCAGTGTAGGATTAAAGTGTGAGCCCATTTCAAACATTTAATTTATAATGAGATACATATGTTTATCCCACATATATCTATTTATGCCACTTTATCTTGAGTGTCTGTTGGAAAGTATGTCAGTATGCACGATTTATGGGTGTCAATACAGGCTAAATGTATATTTAAGGTGTGAAAAATTAGGATGAAGGATCACACTTAAGTATTTGAGAGTCCCTTTCTGCTGCCAAAATATTCAACCTGGTGGAATTCAAAGTAATTTAAATCCAATCAACAAACTACTTTTGAGTCACGACAGAGACAAGCCCTTATTTCCTGTAATTATGAAGTGTATCCAAACACCAAATGCAGAACATTAAAATTAAATATTCACACGGATCAAAGAAAACTCACAATTGTTCAGTCTGATGGCATTACAAATTAAATGCATCACACTTACTGCAGGAGTAAATTCATGTTGTGTGATTAGGTATCAACTTCCCAGAGAGTAAGACAAATGTATTGGCATCAAAATATTTAGGAGAGAGTCCCTTGCCAAATAAAGAATGTATTACAGCTTATTTGCGAGTCACTTTATTGTTTTATTTATTTATAGAAGGACCATGCATACAAAAACATTAATCTCAGCAAAGAGAAGAGATGCAATATGCCAGATTATAGCTAGTAGCTCATTTCAATCTGTGGTCCTCAGACAGGTTCATAACAATCAATAAACAAATAATAACATTGTATGATCTCTATCAGTCAAACAATTTTAAAACCTGATTTAAGTATAGCTCAATAAATTAATACATAGTACACTTGAAATACACTTACATGATCTCGGTCACTCAAATAATTACAAAGCCTGATTTAAATTCAGGTTACGAAATAACACTTGGTACACTTCAAATACACTTAAATAAAATATCTACGATATATTATGACAATACAGTTAATTGTCATTCGTACATAGCTTCAGTGTAGTTATGACGATGAGCATCTTAGTTTACAGGCTCCTCCAACAGTGCAACACAATAAAACAGATAAAATAGTGCAAGTAAATACAATAAAATAGAATAGAAGTAGTGCCATAAGAGTATACAGGTAATATGTAATAATTTGTAAGTTACAAATGTTCCTAGTTCAGGTGTTCAACAGTCTTATGGACTGTGGAATAAAACACTGCATAATATAACTGCGGACAAACAAGGCTGTTCAAAGCTTTTTATTTACAGCCTGTGTAAGTCTCTTATTTTCACACAATGTTCTTGGCAGCACTGTTTCCCTCAGGGAAGAAATCAATGGTAGATTTGTATTGCTAGTTTACAGATGGAGACACTTTATTTTATGCCATTTCACTACAGAAATGTCATTATAATTTTACAGGAATTCAAATGCTATTGAAAGATGAGAAAAATAAAAGTCAGGAAAATGTCCTATGATTTGAACGGTTTCTTTAAATGCACTTTTCAATATTAATTCAAAAAGCAGTTTCAGTTCATTCATGTAAAATAGATTTTAGATTATATTTGGCTTAATTAATGAGCTTTTCCTGTCTGTGTGCGTCATTCAGAGGTCAAAAGACTGCTTTTGGGCTAGTGCCCACATTTACAAGTGTCGGCCACAAAATCAATACACAATTTTACTGAGCATTGTCTAACCATAGGAGCGCATTGCAAAAAGGTTGTGTTTTGAACGTGTCTTAATATTTCAAAGCCAGCAAAAGCCCTTGAAGCATGTGAAAGAGTGCCCTTTAATGGGAGTGGGCTCCACGGCTAATGAAGCCATGACTTTATGCCTGAAGGTTCCTTCTCTGTGTAAGATGGGGGTCACAACAAAAACAGAGAGAGGACTTGTGTGTCCAGAGGGATGAGGTGGGACAGGAGGGGGGGATTATATACTTTAACAACTTCCACTGCCCATCTGCCGCTTCCTGCATCACACAGCAAGGCTCTGTAGCCATGGTGATAGCCACTGGGCAGATGATGCGAAAGTGAGTGCATCTGGTAATGAATTTGTGCTCAGCAGATGGATGCTTGAGTTCATTTTTAAACCATTCATAACATGGAAACCCTGAGGGCGGCACAACAGGAGTACACCGCAGCTGATGTACTGACGGTTTCTAAAACACAGACATCCGTGACATTTACTTAAACTCATCAATGTTGAGTTTCGCTCTGCAATAAATACAAGGAGTTAATCAGGATGGGACAAGGCCTCAGGTGTCTAAATGCAAGTCACCTCTATTTCTTACCCACCGTCCTCTTGTCCTCTGCGGCCGTGTCGTGCCGCACTGTGGGTTTGAATTACGAAGACAAGCCAGAGAGGTTAATAAGAGAGAGTATAAATTGTACTTTTTCATTTCAAACACGACACTGGTTGATATTAGCCACGCTTAACAAATTGCTTTTATGGATTATATCTCACCTGAAACAGATGACATCTGCAATTAAAAGCTATGATATCCAGCTGAAGTCAGGATTTGGATGACAACTACAGCAGTAAATATTCCTCAGTGGGAGTTACATTTTTATTTTTTAAGTATATTCATCAAAACAAGCTAATGCAGGAGAGGATTCCCTATTTCTCAAAAGGTACTGTGTTCACCACTAAGGAAAACTTAAAGTTGCAATATATATTAATATTTGTTTTCCTCAATCGACCTCTAACATTCCGCCTTAAAATAAAAACATGAACAAATATTGTTATTGCACTTGTGTTGTGTTTCTTTAAATAAAAAATAACATTTGCAGTTTAATTTTTTTCTCTCACAAAGCTAGAAAATTGGTTTTCTGTTATTAGTTGTCTCTCTAGCTCCATACTGTTGAGATAACTCAAATATAACATGATGTGGGAGGGAAATAAACGTCACATTAATGAAAGATCAATGCCCATGGCGGCAGTGTTTCAGTCTGTGGACCGAAGGGTCGCCGGTTCACCTCCCGATCGGACCAAAAATACGGAGTGTGGACTGATACTGGAGAGGAGCCAGTTCACCTCCTGGGCCACTGCCAAAGTGCCCTTGAGCAAGGCACCTAACCCCCAACTGCTCACTGGCGCCTGCTACACAGGCTGCCTCCGCTCTGACCTCTCAACTGTGTGTGCATATAACTGTGTGTATATGTAAAAAGTGTGTAGGCCTACTGTATGTAAAAAAAAACGTGTGTGTGAGTGGAAACTGAATTTCCCCCTTGGGGGATAAATAAAGGTCCATCTTCTTCTTCAAAAAGTAAATAAGTAAGGGATAATGTAAAACATAATCTTGAACTAATTCAATATTAATGGAGGTACTTTATATTAACAAGGTACAAGGAAACTAAAATCATTTAAAATGTATTCATAACATACCCTTGAAACAACTTCATTCAACATTCTTGCAATATTTCAAGATTGAAGAACACATAATGATAGCCTTCAACCAATAGTAATTGTTTTACTGAAAGATTAACCATAATAAAGCAACTCAATGTTACCTCCATTGAATAAGATGTTAGCTCCATTATTGATCCTGCTTACATGAAAGAGCTCTCCTGCTGCCAATATCAACAAATATTTGTTGTTCACAATTAAGTTCTTTCAATTAAAAAAATAGGAGCAACAGGACGCTCTAGTATAGGTGCCTGTAACACACTCCGCCCAACATCCCATAGGAGATAAAGGCTCGAGACACCACTGAGGAAAATTAACTGTGCCAAATAAATGACTAAAAGTCACAAATATCAATATTCAAATATTCTTATTGTAATGAATTAGGAGTATGACATGAAATAATGTTTAACCATCTTAGTTTTCTCGTTTGTACAAAGTGTTTGTATCAAAATGTAATTAGTTGAAGATGATGTGCTTTGACTAAAGGTTTCATGGTGAACATGAAATCCAATAGGGCTCTCTGTCAGGGCCCAGGGTGCTATTTACATGAATGACCGCCTTGTTTTATATGAACCCGTGTGTGTGTGTGTGCGTGTGCGTGTGCGTGTGCGTGTATAATGCAAGTTGGTGGTTGATTCAGTTCCCGGGAGCATTAAGGTGGGCTGTGATTCCTTTTCTCATTGAGTTGCCTCCATCTAGTGGCATAAAGCAACACATACAACCAGGTGAGGAAGGATTGTTTTATTGTTTTCATTAAAAGTAAGTTCGCAAAAATGCAGTTGTTTCTTGATGCATTTCTTTTAACCATTTCATGAAAAAAAAACTAGACTAGACAGATAAAACCTTCATCCAAAAGTACGTCTCATTATTTGTTTCCCTTTTCTCTGTGCAGCTGCACACTTACTGAGGACGAGTGGGGAAACCTGACAAGGTGTCTGGATCTGGATCTGGATGAATACTGAGCAGAACCCAGAGGTATCACGCTCAGTGGGGGATGGATGATCGCCGCTAAATGTCTCTTAAAATTTGCCGGAAGCTCTCCACGGTTTCTGTGATGACAGCTTCTTCTGGTAGCAAGTTTCACTCTCTGATTGTTCTCGGAAAGAAGGAGTATTTAAGAGTGTCACTAGTTGCAAAAATGTGCTCGAAGTTCAAAGAGTTGGCTTTGCGGGTGGCTGTTTTTTTTAATTTAAAACAAGAATGGGATTTCAAACATGTCAAAGAGTATTAACACTGGAATGTTCCGTATAATACACAAAGTGATAGCAAGACTTTGGCTTTCCCTGTCCATGAGTTGACTCTGCAATGGATCTTGAAAGGTGTTCAAGTAATGAGTGACTTTGAGTTTTTCTCTGTTAAGTGTCTAAACCTTGTTGCCGGTCTCTCTCTTGAATACTTGGAATTGGTACTTAACACCCTTCTCTTCTTGAATTTCAGTCGGTACACCAGGAAATCTGGTTAGGAAACAAAGTAAAAAATAGCTTTGTGAGTTTATTAAAAGAACAGAAAACTGGCAAACACAAAAATTAAATAGATAAACAATATCCATACATGATACACATTTGTTATGGAATACAACCTAGTGACATAGAACAATGAAAATACTCTTCAAGTACAAGTTGTAATGTATCGCCTCAAATAATTAAAAAAAATGGAATGATCTACTTTTAGTATATTATTTTGTAATTTCGTCTTTAAATTCAGTGCAGAGAATTTTAAATAACAAGAGAAACCCCCAACGGTACGGTCCTATGGTTTATTTTGTAACAAAAGGCAAAAATAACTTTCTCATGGGACGTCAGCAACGTGTGCCGAGGTTAAAAACAACTTTAAATGTCACTTGTCACGGTTCAGACGTGGGGTCAGGACAACACACACTATAATGGTCTGGGGGAGGAGATGGACACTCACCCTTCTTGTAGTTTAAAGAGTTCTCTGTCAAACTCAGGGAAGAAAACGTCGCAGTCAAAGTCTGCCATGACCTTCGTAAGGTAAACCAAGTCACACCACCGATGCAGCAGAGCTTCCTGATCAGAAGAATGAACAGAGTATTAACAATGTGGCTTTTCTTTTTCAATACGGTAAAATGTGGGATACAAATAAGCCTTTATTGTAACGAAGAACATACTGACATTTGAAGGAAGAAATCCATTAGTTGCGGAAGACAGCTCTTTATATTTGTGACTCCACACAGCACTGACAATGTTAGCAGTATAATGTTTACCAAACCTGCTAGTGTAATAAAATGTTAAGGTTTGAACTTTATATGAACACTGAAGTACAGGATGTCGCTCAATTATTTGCTCGCATCCTGTGAATAATTTGTGCAGACCACCTCCTGCAGGAAGCTAACTGAATGAATTTCCCGTTTGAAAAATAGAAGCATCCAGAAATTGTTGGTCTAGCGCAGTGGTTCTCAAACTTTTTCTGTCATTCTCCACTTTGAACAGGTGGGCCTTTTCAAGCCCCACCTGTTCTTCATCGCTCCAATAAAATGGTAGGCCAAGCTTAAAATTATCAAATGTATCGTTCTATAACAGGGGTGTTTACTAGAACTGGAGTTCTTCTGCTAACAGGCATGTTTGGTGTAATCGCTTTAATTCTTGGTTATGTGTCAGAACGTTTGCACACAAGACTGAAGGCCCATTGGCTCATAAATGCTGACGGAGTAGAACGGATTGAAGTCTGGTGGAGCTGGTTATGCTGGGAGTCATGCGAGGAAAGGGGCCATAGCTGATTGGCTAAAACTAATTTTCCTGCCGTGCTCTCTGCCATATGTATCACGAGGCTTCAATGAAACACGCTTACCTTGTAGACCTGCACTCCTCCAACAATCCAGATGGTCTCTATCAGGTCAGCGAGGGGGGGGCTCCCAGCCAGGCAGACAGCTGCCTCTAGGTCTGAACACACAAAGTGGGCATGATCTGGAGGTGAGCTGTAAGAGGAGAAAAGTTTGTTATTTTCACAAGAACAAAAATAAATCTGGGATTGGTTTCTGGGTAACCCAACAAACTGAAATCTCAAAGCAGATATTAGTGAGAGAGAGCACTCACTCCAGTGTCAAGCTCAGCACCGCATGAAAAGTATTGGGCAGTGGGAAAGTACTTTCTGGGTGGGAGAACCAGCACGTTTTCCCCCACACAATCATGTTGAACTTTCCTGAAACAAAAAAGAATAGCATATTTGACTCTCCACAGCTCAACTTTTGCAGCTTTTAAAACCCAGCCCTAAATAAGATGGCGATAATATGATGAAATATGGACGTTGAGGCATACCGGGTCTTGACACCGTTGTGACTCGGTTCAGGAACGACTGGAATTCAGATCTGTAAGGGTGAAATGTTGAATATTAAAATCAGGCATACAAAAGTCAGCTGTTAAGCAAAAATAACCCCATGTAGCCGACTGTAGTTTCCACATACAGCACAGATGCCCCATGGAATGAGATGTACAGTTTTAAATCAACTCTTTTTCAGATTGTACTATGTTGTATAAGCTCAAAAGACACTGCTTTTATGAGTAATGTCTCTCTCAACTAGCACTGCTGATGCTTTCACCTATACACCAAGAAGTTCAGCATACACTGCTTTCATCAAATGACAAAGAAAATAAAATTACATTTTTTCATTTAGAAATATAGCAAAGTTGTCCAAAGCTTTACGTCGGCTCACAGCTGTACCTCTGTTTTTATCAAAATTCCTTTTTTAGTCCCACAGCGGGTCGATTACCTCCAACAAAGTATGCATGTATATGGAAACTTCTGGCACACATTGATGGAAAAATAATACATATTGGACAGTGAGAATAGCTCTTAGAAGCTGCTTTCATGGGCTATGTCAACTTTACACTTTTCCTAGAGGTTGGGAGATAGTGGGATACAAGCTAATAGTTGGTAATACTCACCATTGGGCTGTCATATTGCACACATGTGGATACAAAGGCTCCAGCATATCAATATCAAGTCAAATAGTAGCCTATATGACAGGGCCAGACAGGCTATATTATACAGAGGCTCTCTTCGATACAGCAACATCTCATTATATAGACTAGAGACATAACACTTCCTGACTGAATGAGTCACATAACAGACATCACAAAGGTTTCACTCTTACGGTAAACTCCAGGGCATTCTCCTCTCTTTCCCGATGCCCATGTCATTGCAGGCCGCCGCGATGAGGCGAACAGGCTTCCTCTGCACTTTGTTCTGGGTATTTTCCATCTTCAGCGTTAGTCAAACAAACACAGGATCGAGGACCGGCAACTCTACCTGCCTCTGTATGCGACAACAATTTATAGAGGCTTGAACTCAACTATCACCGCCCACTGACCGGCAGCAGCCATTGGACACGGAGAAGCTTCTCCAGTGGATTCTCGATGAGATTTTCACAGCGTGCTCCCTCGAGGCTAACAGCACGACACTGCGTGATGCTCGCACAACGTGACTCCCTCACACACATTACATTGGTTAAAGAATATAAACCTCCTTTTGTAATAATTATATTTTCTTAAACAGTTTAATAAGAGTGAAGGGGACAGACTAAGCCAAGCCCTATAAAAAACTACGTATATCAAATATTAATATTTATTACCACAAATGAGGGTAATAAAGCTTGATAAGCCATTGGCAAATGTATTGATTGTTAAACGCTGCTTGCATGCGATAGTGCATTTTGTCAGTGTACTTGAGTAAATAGATATATCAATAGGCCTATACTCAAGTACACTTTTGAGGGACTGTCAATTTTTGAATTCTATTTCCTGGAAACATGTCCCCTCTATTTGGTTTGATCGAGAACGGACACAACCTATGAATGGGATATAGCCTATAGCAATCTCTTCAATTAAAACAAGAGCAGATGTTTCCCCCCTTTAAAGCTTTTCTAGGAAAACACAATTCTATCTATGTTCAGCGTGAAAAATCGTGACTAACTGGATAAGGGATTATGAGTACAAACTTGTTTAATCTTTTTTGCAAATTCGTTGAAAGTATAGCATTCTGAGAATATTTCACATTACAACTATATCATTATTTTGTTGTGCCTTTGTCACTGATAACTTTGACATGTTTACTCAGATGTAGCATGTCATGTTTCTGTTTATCTCTGCTGCCTTCAGTCCACATATACATTGTAGGCCTACTCTGAATTAAATAGTCATTTTATATTTTGGCAGATTTTTGCAGAGTTGCAGAGTGCTGCTGTCCTCCGTGGTCTGCCTGGATTTCTGCATGAGGATGACTCCAGGGGGGTATACTGCGAAGCAGGATTTTCGCTTAGCCGGCTAAATTCAGGGAAAACTCCGGCTTTCCGGTCATCCGAAGCTGGTTCTCTTTTTAGCAGGCTAGATCTCCATGGTAATTTATGCTAAACAGCTAATCTGGTCGGGACCAGGTTAGGTTGCAGGCTAAGAGCTCAACTCAGTGAAAGCACCGCCTGCTGACCAATCAGAGCTCAGTGTGCAGAGTTTAAAGCGATCAAGTCATATTACAGGAGAAAGGAAATACAGAAAAGCTGCCGTTGCAGGAAAGACGGCCGGCAAAAATCACCGACTGTGTGAACGTGACCATTAATAGAATATCACCTCCCATCTTCAGAGCAATCTGACTATTATAACATTAGCGTTAAGAAAGCTTACTTAAATATCGGCCACAACATAAGTAACCGGATCAGAGTACATTAAGTACAGTCCGCGGCATATCACATCATAGTGTTTGTCATATATCTGAGTCAGCTGAGCCGTATCTGGCCGTGCAACACTCACAGTGTCACAGACTGTATGCAGAAGTATTATTTTAAGCAACACATAAGTTGACGAAACACTCGAGACAAATGTAATTGAAGTCAGATTGTGTTTTAGACGGGGCAGTGATATCATAAACCTGTTAATGTACGCATTCACTTTTTCTTTTGCCAGCTGTATGCACCTTGCAATCTTCAGCTATGTGGCTTTTATCCTGGATAAAGTGTTTAAGTCATAGATGTTTAAAGTTTAACTTCTTCATTTTTGACTAGTATTAAAGTTCACTTTTCATTCAGGAAGTATGACGCTGCGCTGTCAGTGCGCTTCTCCATGTTTGTGATTGGTCGAATGCTCCAAATACCACCCCTTTCATGTGAACGCGCACCTAACTAGATAGGACACAGCTGGCTTGAGCGATCCACTTGATAACCAGCGTCGTAGTACAGTTTAGCGAGAGCGCGTATGTTTTGGATTAAGCCAACCGGCTAACTCCAACATATCCAGGTTAGGTTGAACCAGCTTCGTAGTATAGGCCCCAGGTTTCTGAGACGGTGGCATGTAAGTCAGCATAATAACTGTTTTGAATGTATGTGACAGATCATCAAAAAATATAGTTTATATTATAAATATACATACACACACATATGCACACAAACAGACACACAGACAGACACACACATATAGACACACACAGACACACACATACATATACACACACATACATAGACACACAAACAGACATACATACATAAATACATACATACATACATACATACATACATACATACATACATACATACATACATACATACATACAAACATACATACATACATACATGCATACAAGCATACACACACACACACACACACACACACACACACACACACACACACACACACACACACACTGTTATGGAAATCTCAGGACCCAAACAGCCGGAGAGTACAAGTCAGAGTGATCAAAACAAATAAATGGTGAATCGAGAAAGCTGTCTTTTGGTCATTTATTTGAAGCTTCAAATACACGATACAATAAGGTAAAAATGTCACAGGTCTGGCAGAGTCTGAAAAGTCTACCAGAGAGTGCAAAGAACAAAAACAAAAGCAGAGATTATATGGGGAACAGAGTGGGAAAATGATAAATCTGGATTCACACAGTGAGAACTGTTTATGAGACACCATCTGGCCTTATGGCCTTCAGAAGGAGATAGCATAACTGCTCTCGGAGCAGGGATGTATGATGTGTCTGTGTGAGAATCCCAGCAGTCAAAGCAGTTCTGGCCTTGACTGAGGAGGGGAAGGAGAGGAGGAAGAGGAACAAAAATTGTTCCTTAAAGAGGAACAATAATGGTGAAAGCACAACAAGAGGAAATAACATTCATTTGGTTTAAGCATATGAAGGATATTATAAGGTAGCACATGAAATATTTCCACTACATTCCCCCCTTTTGATCATTCTTGATCAATAAAAACAAAAGAAAACAAATGAAAGAATAGACTGATATAACACATCAATGAATACACTCCATCGCTGGTTTAAGTAAACACATCACAAATATATCATAGAAAGACTCCAATATAATGTAAGCATAAGAGAGGACATACACACATGATTATATTGATAAATCGGAATCAGACTCTTCTGATTCTAGCTGATCTATCTCACTGTTGCGCAAAGGATTGTCGTGTAATGGAATAGTAGTATACTGAACGAAAGCTGAGGATATCATACTGGAAACGCATTTTTTCAGTATTGGGATAATCAAACAGGTACAACTGATTAATAGGCCAAAAATGATCGCCAGGGGTGTAACTATACTAGCCAGCCATGCTTTCCACCCGCCTGATGTAAGCCAGGCCCACCAGTCCCAGCCACCTGCGTTTGATATGTCATCAGCTTTCATGTCAGCTAACAGGTTGTTAAGATGCAGCACGGTGTGAGCGATGTTCTTGGTGGCGTCGGGAATGTAAGTGCAACAGGAGTCACCGATCACATGACACAGGCCACCCTTTGAAGCGAACAACAATTCTAGAGCGAATTGGTGCTGCATGAGCATGTTCCTAGAGGCTATTATGAATGGGGACAATGCCTGGAAGCCTTGCGTCGTCTCTTGAGTGAGGTTCTCTAGCCGGACGTGTAAGGTATCTATTTTATGGGCATTGTTTACTGTACCCCACCATGGGAACAGGCCACCCATGAATTTAGCTCCAGCGGACGTCAGATCTCTTTTTACCTTGTGGTGGTCGGGGTGTTGGAACTCTGGGTAATGATGTGTCGTGTGCATTAAGGACGTGAGTACAGTGACTGCTGGATTCAAATCCACTAAAGTGCATGTACCTATCCAGAGGGGAGCCAGAACTTGATAGAGCTTGTCGCTGCACAACCAAACGTAATCTTGTGGCGCGCTAAACCCAGCATCACTGGGCCACGCCATTTTGGAGGGAAATATGTTTAACATCAGGGAATGGTAAGTTAGAAAGGATTCTTTCAGGGGCACCAGATATGTGACAATACGAGATTTTGTAAGCACTGCTTCCACATGTGTTCCGTAGGATGCGGGTACAACCAGTAGTAGTGCCTAGGAAAAAATAAGGTGGTGTAAGAGACGTTTTGTGGTAAACTCTCTGGACGCAGAGGATGTGTTTCATCCCTCTCAAATGGCTGGGGTGCACATGACTGACGGGTTGGTACTTTGCGTATGTGGTGTCAAGCGTGGATGCATGCAAAGAGGAGTTAGACCGATTACTGCATGGTGGAGGAAGCTGCCTAGCATAACGCCACTCGGTTACGCTGTCCTCACCCTTGATGGGCTTTGTCAGAGCCATAAACGCGCAGAGGTGTTCAACCTGGGTCAGAGAGCGCGGACGAACTGGCACGGACATTGATGAGTCCTGGGGGAAAAGGGTGCATGCATAACATGACCCATTTTGTCCTGCTTCCTGCAAGAATGATCTCAGAGTGTGCCACCAGACGTTACCGGTGATCCCATTACTGGTCTGAACCACATCAATGTTGCTATCGTCGTTATCGCCTATGTATAGATTAAATGTAGATGTACCTATGGATGTCAACAGTTGCGTCAAAGGTTGCTTACGCTTTTCCGGGGTCTGAGTTTTGGGCGCGATGTCTATGTAAAATGTGCCACATGGGTCGGCGCCGGATATATACATACAGACAACAAAATAAAATAAATGTGGTTAGATAGATAGATAGATAGATACCTCCATTTTGGCTGACATGCTGTATGCTGACATTTATACATAAAATATAGGACTGTGCAGGTCTCCCTTGAAAAAGAGATCTATGATCTCAATGGGACCCATCTGGTTAAATAAAGGTTTGAAATGAAAATGAAATGGTAAACTAAAGGTTTGAAATGAAATAAAATGAAAGGACTAGTCCTAACACAACTATCATGGCAAGTATGCAGAGGAACCATTCTATGATTGTCCAGGCTCTCCAGTAGTATTCACATTGCTCACGGTTGCGTTGTCGTCTCTCCAGGCGAGCCCTCATCACGAGGGGGAAATGTTCCATGGAGTGTGTAAGTGTATTCTCTCGGTCGATTTCGTGACACGGACCGTCAGACTTCGCACACTGATAACACAAACGAGGAACCAGAGAGCATATGAAACCGCTCATATGAAACTCGCTCGTGACACCTTGTGTGTAGTGTGTTTTGGTGTATGTAGTGCAAGTGTGGTGCTGGTGGTGACTAGGACACGTCACTTGTTGTCATCTCTGGTGGTGACTAGGACACGTCACTTGTTGTCATCTCTGGTGGTGACTAGGACACGTCACTTGTTGTCATCTGTTGGTGACTTGGACATGTCACTTGTTGTCATCTGTTTCTATCGTTTCTCCTTTCCTGTGACTACGACCTTGCAGTGGCTGGCGTGGACCCACGTAGCTCTCTCGGCGACCTTGACCGCTGTCAGGGTGACGAGAAGCACCTGGTAGGGACCTTGCCAACGATTGAATTTCCAGCTCTTTCTCCGGAAATCCTTGATCAGCACAAAGTCGCCGGGTTGAAGGCGGTGAAGCGGACCAGTGGCAGGAGTAGGCAAGGCTGCAGCCACCTGACGTCGGATGTCTGCTAAAGTGGATGATAGGTTAACACAATATGACAACATAGCATCCTCACACAAAGTTGTGGAGGGAAGAGGACATCCTGGAGCCTTGAGTCCAATCTGTGGAGGAGCCCCAAAAAGGATTTCAAATGGGCTGAGTTGACTCCGTGTTCTTTTCCGCATCCTCATGTACATCAGCACAATGGGCAGAGCTTGTGTCCATGACAGACCTGTGTCTGCACAGCATTTTGCTAGTTTGTTTTTGATTGTGCCGTTCTCTCTTTCCACCCCACCCCCACTCTGCGGATGATAAGCACAATACTTTCTGATGTCCATGCCCATGTATTCTCCTATCTGCGTAATGGCCTCATTAGCAAAATGTGAACCGTTGTCACTGGAAATGTTGTCTGGTAGTCCCCATCTAGGAATGATTTCCCTCAGTAGTGCCTTTGCCACAGCATTTGCCGTCTGTGCTTTTACTGGGAAAGCTTCTACCCATTTGGACCACATGTCGACCACCACCAGACAGTGCTTCTTACCCTCTGATGGGCTAAGCTCAATGAAATCTAGCATTAGGTGCTCAAATGGCCTGGTGGGAGGTGGATGTGCTCCGGGTCCTGTAACCTTTACTGGTCTACCAGAATTTTGCATAATGCAGATTAGGCATGCTTCACAGTGTTTTTGAGCAGTTACTGTGAACCCCCTTGTGAACCACTCCTGATTAATAGACTCTAACATCCCCCCTTTTGACACATGATCCCATCCATGTGTCAACTTAGCGAAATGAGGGAAAAAATGTCTGGGAAGACATGGATTGGAATTTGGGCCAACCCAGGTGCTGGAGGTTGGGTCAAAAACAGCCCCAGCAGCCTTCCAGTGAGCCTTCTCAACTGGCGTAGCTAGCTGCTGCATGGAAGTCAGTGATGACATTTTGTCAGTGAAGGAGGAGACAGGGATTTTAACAAATGAGTGTGCGTGAGGTGCGAGAGGAATCAGGGCAGCTGCCTTTGCGGCTGAGTCAGCAGACGCATTTCCTAGGGAAACTGGGTCTGTACTGCTTGCGTGTGCAGCACATTTACAGACTGCAACCTCAGGTGGGAGCAGAATGGCGTCTAGTAAGCCTGCAACCTGGTTAAGTACTGGTTTGCCATCAGATTTCAGGAATTGTCTACACTTCCAAATAGCCCCAAAATCGTGTACTACCCCGAAAGCATATCGTGAGTCAGTGTAAATAGTCACGGTTTTGCCTTCTGCAAACGTGCAGGCTTCAGTTAGTGCGATGAGCTCTGCTGCCTGTGCTGAGAGGTGACATGGAAGCGGTCCAGAACGGAGTACAACAGAATCTGAAACAACAAAAAAAAACCCGCCCGATTAGTGCCCCCTTGGTCGCGAGAGGCAGACCCATCAACATACAGAATGAGGTCAGCGTTGGTCAGAGGAACGTCTTTTAAGTCCAAACAATAAAAACCTGTCTGTCTTTTAAGTCCGGTCTAGGTGTGCACACAATGGAAAGTACGTCAACCGTCTTCAGGCAATGTTGAAACTAAATGAAGTCTCTCCTTTTGAAACATCATGTGTTGAAATACACACCTGCAGTTCAAAAATAAAAGTTAATTGCCTAATATTTTTGTTGTGGAATCAATTAATTTCTTTCTTTAAAGGCAAAAACATGAAAAAGCTAAGAGAGAAACCCTATTGAATACAATATTATTTGGAGCAACTTAATTTATAAATGGTTGTCAACTTAAAGAGCCTGTGACACGGTTTTCCCCCATCATCCAAACCCATACATTTGAGTACATATTGTCCCCTTGAAAACCGTTACTGAACTGATTTTGGATATTTGTACTTTGATAACCATTAATCTGCCTTCAATGTTGACAATTTTCTGGATCTTCTCGCGGATTCTTCAAGTCCCGCCAAATGATGGGTGACGTCATTGCGGGCACAGCGCTCCAGCTGCACCGTCCAGGATCCCAGCATCTGCATGTAAACCTTTATATATATATACAGTCAGATGTAAACGCACGATGGTGCACACAGCAGCAAGCTCAGACAACGATGACAGGTTAATGTTGAACGTGTCTGAGAGCTCATGAGGCTGAAGGATTGGTTGATGTTGTATCTGTTAGAAGTTTAGGAATGAGGTGCGTCAATATGGGCGATCATATGGTCATGGAGCCAGTGGTGGAATGGGACTACAAATCATCCCGGGACTCTCGACCGGCCCACTTCGGTACCGCTAGTAAATTGTCAACGGGGGGAGTGGAGATGTCAGGGGCGGCAGGTGCTGTAGATAGTAAATGTAAATATGTAAATATGTGTGTCACTGCATCCTGGTAAAATACAAATATAATGTATAATGTCTGTGTCTTTGACATTAGCGCTGCTAGCCACCTGTGCCCTGTACTACGAAGCCAGTTCAACAGACCCTGGATATGTTTGAGTAACAAACAAACGAACAACAACAAACTAACAAACGAGATCTCGCTGAGCGGTCCGACGATGCTGGTTATCAACTCGGTAAATCAAGCCAGGGTTTCTCTCTCCAGCTGAGAGCGCGTTCACGTCTAAGACACGCGTGGATCTGACTTTAATTGCATTTGTCTCGAGTGTTTCGTCAACATAATGTGTTAAATAATACTTCTGCATCCAGTCTGTGACGCTGTGAGTGTTGCACGGCCAGATGAGGCTGGAGAAGCTGACTCAGATAAGGATATATATGATATATTATGATATTATATGATCGATGATCTGAGTGATGATGTGATATGAATGATAAGTGCGACACGTCGGCGTCTTCTCTGCATACGGCAGTTTAAACTGTATTTCCTTTATCCTGTAATATAACTTGAGAGATTTAAACTCCGCACACTGAGTTGATCTCTTTTCTATAGAGGCGGGCAGCGTCAGGTAAAATAAGTTATGTAGCCTTCTCAAACCTGAGCCTCACGCGCCGCCTATGGGGGATGTGCTGGTGACTTATCCGACCGGCCCACTTCGGTACCGGCCCATCGGGATTCGTCCCGATGGCCAGTCCGCCACCGCACACAGCCCACGTAAACTGTCAACGGGGGGAGCCTCGCTGCGGGGAAACGGTGGACCTAGTGTCCCGATCGGAGTGGGAATAATAATAATAATAATAATCCGTGCATTTTATCCATTAATTTCTCCAACATTGTGGTAAAAAAACACACGTTTAATCCATGTTGTTGGTGTATTACAACTACAAAAAGCATCGGTTTGTTTTCTCATCAGGAAATGCAGACCGGCTCAAACAAACGATCATTTAATGTATCATATGTTCGCCGAATTGACATGAAAGCACTAATAAATGTAGTTTCATCCACTTGAGTTTACAACCACAAAAATAATCGATTTGTTTTTATATCACATCCTACGGGAGGAAATTCAGCAGCTCTCACTCCCGATTTTTAATCCTAATGTAATCATCATCTTCACCACGATCATGTATGTTTATGTCACCTAACTGACATGAAAGCACTGACAAATATGAATATACTGTAGTCAACTTCATTAAAACGTTATTAACGTGCCTAATCTCAGTAATTCACCATTTCTACGCATGACACAACACACTTTGTCCGTGTTTGGCTCTCGAAGCGTTCCCGCATTGACGTCACTTCCGGCTTCCCCCAAAACTTCAAAATGAGTCGAAGGAATTTCCCCGCGATGTTCGAAATTATTGATATTTAATGGAACGGTATCGCTTTTTCTTTTTTAAACTGACGGTTCGAGATTACTAGTAGACCAATATTTCATTGCACAACAGTTGTTGGGATGGTGTCACAGGCTCTTTAACAACATGTGTTCATGTTCAACATGTGGTAATTAAGTACATACAATTTAAGATTATATTTAAATCATACGGTTAAACAAGTTGGAACTCTTGGAGTAATCCCTTAAAAACTTGTGTTTATGCTACCAATTATTAAGTAAGTGGTAATTGAAAACACCTCTGATTGCAGAGGAAAAGCCTTCTCCCCTAACCCAAATAACTTTGTTGCTTTAACAACATTTCAATAGAAGTTGTCTTAACTCAATAACCATCGATGCAACCTTTTGCCTTGATTTTCTTTGTTAAGCCAAGGCATCTGTTGTTAGAGTGTACGTAGACTGGGCCTCCCATATAACCTGGCTGAGCCGATATAAAAACCAATCAGCAAATAACTTTTCGAAACATTATTGATTACTATTTTTTTGAGGTACTTTTAGGTTGGCAGTGAACATAAGTCAGATGTAAATGGTGTACTTTTACTCCACTACATGTATGTAATACTTTTAGTTACTTCTCAGATCTGGATGAATGATGTGAAATATAATCAAGTGTTGAATCAGCCTTTAGTTCCACCTGGAGTAAATCCACCAGCTACCCTGCAGTCTACAAAGTACTTCAGACTAGCTGCACCTTTACCAGCTTTGAGAACACTTTCATGATCAATCATTATAAAACACATCATATATATTATTCTGAAATGGACCAATCTGCACAACGACTACTTTCACTGTCTTTACGTTCACTATATTCTGATAATAATGCAGGACTGTTACTGTAACACTTTTACTCAAGTACAAGATCTGAGTACTTATAATTTCACTACAAGATCTGAGTACTTATTCCACTTCTGGTAGTGTATTAGTCTGAATTGTAGCTACAAAATCACACAGAGCTGCATAAAAATAGAATAATATGTTAACAAGTGGAAAACAATGATAATATGTACTAATGTGTACAATGATTTGTGGGTAATTTTGACTACTCAAGACACCTCACTTATACATCTTCAAAGTATTGGCTTTCAGAATATTAAACTTGTTTCGGCAAATTGAGATGATAATACAACTTTGAAGCTTGTAACGGCATAATTACAAGCAGAGAACGGACTAATGTAACGTCACAGCAAGCATAACAACAGCCGTGTGTTATGAACACATACGCAAGAATGACATCATCTGTCGCTTAGTGACTTTTTTTTAACATTTAGTCTTAACACAAACGTGTGAATGTGTAAGGTTTACCATTATATTCAAATGTGAACAAAAATTGACTGTCTTTGTGTACCGGAACACTGAAAAAAATAATGCATTTGAGACATTTATGGCAGTAAATATGTTGCAGAGGCTGGAACTTTTGAAATAATCAGATAAGCATTCCGGACGAGCGTGCATGCACAGCTGCATTTACATCGTAAATCCTGGACAAATCTCCACTCGTCAGGAGGTTTGTCTCTGATCTTTTTGACAGGAAACACTCGAATCGTTACACGGAATAATGACCCCTTGTTTAAGCAGAGAGGTAAACACTGGCCGAATGCCATCACGTTTCAATGGGTACGGGACGGAACGTGAACATTAACCCTACGTCATATCTGTGAGCTGCCCAGAGTGAGTATGGCACATCTGAAAGCGCGGCAGGAAGCTCAGAGATATGAGAATTACCTCATAATCCTATGTTGCAGCAATGTTGTATTGAGCGCCGTATCATTTGATACACGTCACGTGACATAGAGTACATGACATATTCTGTGTGTGTAGGTGCCCAATCAGTGGCTGACTCCCAATCTTTAACGATTGGACCCAAATCCTTCTATCTATCAGTGGGGCCCCCTGGCTAGTGAAATGTGTGCACCGCCCCTGGGATTTGACACAGCTGGTTGTGTCTTGTGTGGGTGTGTGAGTCTAACAGAGATAGCGCTACCCAGCGAATTCCAATACATTTTTAAACATGAGCTCATCATTCACACATTCTAACAGAAAAACTCTCATCATAGCATTTACACAGATCTTCCAACCACGTTAGCAGAACAATGCAAAATGAGAAGCCTCCACACAGCAGGTGGAAAAACACGTTGATCATGTCAAACGCAACAACTCCTGAGAATCAGGATATGTCAGCAGCCCATTGATACACATTCACCAGTTCTTTATCATCAAATTACACTTTTTGAACCATCGTAGGAGATGGCTGTCGCACTTTAAGACCCTTATTTGTGGAAAAATGAGGTCCAAGCCGAACCGCAGAATCAGATCTCTGCCCAGTAAATGTGTTGGGCAGACAGATGATAAAATAACTGTTTTTTACTGATGTGGGAATGGATGACTGTCATCACCGTTATCTTTTCTCTGAAGTGGTACAGAAACTTCTCCTTTGGTTACCCAGCACATGAATACATCTACCACTACATTTGCATTCAGGCAAATCTACCCTTTTTTTACCACAGAATGTGTAGCCCCAGAATCAACCAAAAATGTGTGGGACATTTCTTAATGCAAACATTCACTGTCATATCTCAAATATGTACCCTTTCCTTTTTAAACACAGACATGTTCTCTATTTCTTCTAATTTCTCAATAGCATGTATGATGCGTGTGTGTGTGTGTGTCACTTCCCTGGTTTGATGCTGCTGGCTGAATTTCCATCTCGCTCGATTGGGCCCCTTCCCTGCTGTCCCCCTCTGCCTCCACTCCAGTGTTCTGTGAGCAGTCCCATAATCCAATGTTCAACACTTCCACACTTGGAAACATCTTTCTTCAAATGAATGTCTTGCTTCTCGTCCTCTGCCTCTGAAAACCTCCTCTGCCTCTCCCTCGGTATTGTGAGCGGCCATCATTTTGTTTAGCTTGCTCTGTGTCTGTGAGTCCTTTGAGAAAGGCATTACTGAGGTGTCTCCCAAACACCTGCTTGGTCTCCTAGGGCATCGGGTTTGTTTATCCCGCTGTTGTCCCCATCTACTTGGCCCTGATGGGGGTGGACGAGCTTGGAGTTGACGCTGACTGCATGGCTGGGGCTTGTAGTGGCGGTGGAGGTGGTTGAGGTTTTCCAACCAGATTGCCAGGGTTGTACGCCGGAGGAGGGAAGGATACCCAGTCGAGGGGAGGTCATTCAGGCCTGCAATGGAAGGACACAGAGATGTCTGGGGTTTACATGTCTTTTGGAAATAATGTATTTTCCTTCTTTTCTTCACATTCATTTTCAACCTTAATATTTTATTTAATGCCCAAGGCCAACTGCCTTTGTTTTACTCCCCAGTATTATAAACACTTTCTGTGAGTGTCCAGTTTTCTATAAGTCTTTTACTTTAACTTTATTTATTTATTTTTACCCTTCATTCCATCTTCATGTTCTTGTAATTTATTCTTTTTAGGTTCTTGATTTTTAATTTACTCAAAAAACCTCCCTTAGGAAATCCGAACATTTCCATCCATATATTTAATTTAGACAGACTTTCTTCACCATATCTTGCTCGCATGACATCTACTATCGGACCCTCAGGAGGCTGTACACACCCCCTACCCTGCTTTGCCCCATAGCAAAGTCTTGAAGTGTTACCAAAACACTTGCTTTGCTCCCAAAACAAAGTCTTTAAGTGTTACCAAAACACCCCGTGTTACCAAAACACTATTTTTCATCCGTCGATGATGTGATATTTGTTTCTCAGTACAAATCACACAAAAACTGATCGTAATCCCAAATCACGACGGATATCCCAAATATCCTACTTTCGAGCAGTCCCTCTCATAAATGTCATGTCGAGTTTTAATTTACGTTTAACTTTAAACAATTTAGACTGTGTACATCTCACCCGTATTGAAAGCCCTTTCAGTTCGTTGGATCTCGTGAAGTCAATCGGTTCCACCCCTCGCGCTGGTCCCCTCGTCCCGTACGTTTTCTGTCGAGGTAGAGGAGGATCCAAAAGATCCCGGAGCGACCACCAGCGTCTGGAGTGGTTCACAATCTAACTTACAGAGATCCTGCCGACAACGCCATCTGTTATGGAAATCTCAGGACCCAAACAGCCGGAGAGTACAAGTCAGAGTGATCAAAACAAATAAATGGTGAATCGAGAAAGCTGTCTTTTGGTCATTTATTTGAAGCTTCAAATACACGATACAATAAGGTAAAAATGTCACAGGTCTGGCAGAGTCTGAAAAGTCTACCAGAGAGTGCAAAGAACAAAAACAAAAGCAGAGATTATATGGGGAACAGAGTGGGGAAATGATAAATCTGGATTCACACGGTTAGAACTGTTTATGAGACACCATCTGGCCTTATGGCCTTCAGAAGGAGATAGCATAACAGCTCTCGGAGCAGGGATGTATGATGTGTCTGTGTGAGAATCCCAGCAGTCAAAGCAGTTCTGGCCTTGACTGAGGAGGGGAAGGAGAGGAGGAAGAGAAACAATAATTGTTCCTTAAAGAGGAACAATAATGGTGAAAGCACAACAAGAGGAAATAACATTCATTTGGTTTAAGCATATGAAGGATATTATAAGGTAGCACATGAAATATTTCCACTACAACACACACACACACACACACACACACACACACACACACACACACACACACACACACACACACACACACACACACACACACACACACAATGTTCTCTGTTTACATACTGCTGCTTTAAATTTGTTCTATGCATTCTAATGTGTTACTGTTCAAGTTTGTTTGTTTGTAAATGTTGAAGGATGGAAAAAAAATGCACATACATTTTGATACCTTACAATACATATCACACACACACACACACACACACACACACACACACACACACACACACACACACAGTTCTCTGTTTACATCCTGCACTTTAAATATGTTCATTGAAAACTGTGTTACTGTTCAGACTGTTTCCCATTATTTTATACTTTTAAGAAAATATATCATAGATATTTGTCAAGGCCTTAGCACTGTTTAATTCTATTTTGTATTGAAAAGTTAGTTATTTGCTATAATTTATCTATATTGTTTGGTAAAGTTTATCAATTAATAAAACACTAATTTGCATTTAAATTGTCAGTGTTAAAGTGCTTTTTAACGTTTAGTCAAAATGTTAACTTAGGGATTTTGAGTTACAGTTAACAACATTTTTCGAGATAATCGGTTTCAACAAACGTTTTAAGTATTCGACATTCCGTTTTGAGTACTACTCAATTGAAAATAGCTAGTTGAAGAGATATGAAAATGTTTAAGTTAAAGATACTTGATCTTTATATTTATAGTGTTAACAAAAATTATTAGTTTAAATAACTTAATATATCCATGTTTCTTTAGCTTAAAACAATATGTTTGTGTATGTTAATGTACTCACAAATGTTGATGTAATCGGTTTCAACAAAACGTTTGAGTTCTATTAACTTGTCAGGTTTTTCAGTGTGTGTTATCCAGGTCCTATATGTCAGAGGCAACTCCAGATTGTGTTATATGTTCCCATCACTTGAATGGGAACATTGATGATAACGATCAACAGTTGACATACTGTAGTGGAAGACAATAGAGGTCTTCACAAGAGCTGGATGTGGATACTGGAGATCAAATGTTTTTGCCTTATACGTTCCAGGGTTCTTTGTCTTCAATTATAGTCTAAATGCTTTCCGCCTTTCCTGGAATGCATAACATGTCTTATTTGAAGAACAAGGAATTTGATGGTTATCGATGGTTGTTAGTTAAAGCTGCTGCTGTGTCAGCTGATGCCAGTGCAGATGAAGATGCTATCCAAAAGATCCAGACTGACTGGGACTCTCTTTGTAATCGACCTTTTGCAACATGCATATCCAATAGATTTATTTTTTCGTAACACATTTACAAAAGGCAAGGCAAGTTTATTTATATAGCACTTTTCAACACAAGGCAATTCAAAGTGCTTTACAAAAAATGAAAGACATTAAGCATTAAAAAAGAAAGCTAATAAAATAAACATTAAAAGAAAAAATACATGGATAAAAGTTACAGTGCAGTTTAAGATATGAATAGTTCAATTAAAAGCAGCGACAAAAAGAAAAGTCTTCAGCCTAGATTTAAAAGTAGTCAGAGTTGCAGCGGACCTGCAGGTTTCTGGGAGTTTGTTCCAGATATTTGGAGCATAATAATTGAACGCTGCTTCTCCATGTTTAGTTCTGACTCTGGGGACAGAAAGCTGACCAGTCCCTGAAGACCTGAGAGATCTGGATGGTTCATAATTTAGCAGGAGGTCAGTAATGTATTTTGGGCCTAAACCATTCAGTGCTTTATAAACCAGCAGCAATATTTTGAAATCTATTCTTTGACACACAGGAAGCCAGTGTAAAGACTTCAGAACTAGAGTGATGTGATCAGAGCCATATAATAGAAGAGTTACGACATAGGAAGTCCAAAAACGGTTATCGTCACGTGGTTCATGTAGACAAGGATCGTTCCCCGGAAGTTCATGGCGGGCAATGTGAATGCATTGATAACAGGAGATAGAACTACGATTGTTGGTAATTATTAGTGAATAAAGGTTTTGATTTGCAATATTTATATAAGAAAAACGATATGTGTATGTATTTACATCAATATGTTTTAAAAAATAAAATCGAATTTGCTAATATTAAGTGATAATATTAGGATTAGTGTGAACAACTAGTTTACATGTTAGGCTAACAGTGCCTTGGTTAAAGAGCCTGTTGCTGTTTATTTATAGCTTTGAATTATTTCAAACCAATATTATCTTCTTAAACTTGTATGGTAGTCAGGAGCATCACTTTCTAATGTGTATTGATACGTTTAGAGGGAGGGGATCTAAAGTAATGCTTTAAAATTCAGATTAGATTAAATTCTACCATTTTATAAAATTCATGGTAGTTTCAGTAATCCCATGGTAATTGAGGACACAAGTTATCTAAATGACTAATGTCATCTTTATGGCTTTCAGAAAGGACAGGAGACCGACAGGTGACTATCAAAGGACTAGCAGCAGCAGCGGAGGAAAAAATGTCTGGCTTAAGTCAGCAGGAGCAATTTCACGAACAACAGCAAACAAACATGTTATGTAATTATATACAAACACTGCATTTGCACTTTTTCACAAAACAAAAACCACACCATTGGGAAAGCTTAATGTTTTGTTTAATACAAAAAAACAGGGAAAGGCTTGAAAAACACTGAGAGTTGAGACTCAGGGTGCAGGGTGAGGGTCTCAGTGCAGGTATGCAGGCTCCATTGAATCCCCCTCTGGTTCTTGTGCTGAAAGAGGGAGTAACAGACAGGAGAAAGGGTTATACACACACGGCACACCTATTGGATGGGAAATGTCTTGGGGAGATAAGGTGTATACTTATATAAAACAGTAGTATTAAACTTACCTTGTGTTTTCACTCTCACTTAAGTCCCTCTCCCTTTGCCATCAATCCAAAATCAGCTGAGCTGCAACATTATACAGACAGGTAATAATCAACAGAATCACAAGGACACAATATGGCTCTGCTAAAAACACTCACTCTTACACGCACCAAAGTTATATTTATCTAATATTTAACTCCCTCCACCCCCGCATACAATCCCGTTTAGAAGCCCCTCTTCTCTAATTCAACATGTTGGACGAAATAGACATTAAGAGAACGGAATTTACAATTAAAAGGCTGTTCAACGTGTGTTGCTAACTTGCTTCGGTATACTAGCTTAATCTGTTATCTGTAAACGTTCCCTAAATCTACTAATTTAGGGATAATCCACTGACATCCTTTAATACACATGTTCTTTTGAATCAGATGTACTGATAATTTCCGCAATATAAATCTTTAAACTTCTTCTTACCTTTAAAAGTCCGTCACGAACGGTCTATTATGCTGCAACTCTACAGCTCTGCTAGCCTTGGCGCTAACTTCCGGGGAACGATTGAGAGGCTCCACGATCCGCCATTGCTGCAAAAAAGTGGTCCATTGGAGTGAACGGAGATGTCGTAACTCTTCTATTATAGGGCTCTGGATGTGATCCACTTTCTTAGTGTTAGTGAGGACTCGAGCAGCAGCGTTCTGAATCAGCTGCAGCTTTCTAATAGATTTTTTAGTGAGACCTGTGAAGACACCATTGCAGTAGTCGAGTCAACTGAAGATAAAGGCATGGACAAGTTTTTCCAAATCCTGCTGTGACATTAGTCTTTTAATCCTAGATGTATTCTTTAGGTGATAGTAGGCTGATTTAGTAACTGTTTTAATGTGACTGTTGAAACGCAGGCCAGAGTCCATGACTACACCTAGATTTCTGGCTTTATCTGTTGGTTTGAAAACAACCGAGGCTTGATTCGACACCAAGCAGGAACCCCATGCTACCTGGAAAAGGCAGCATGGGGTGACCGAAAGGGCCTATAAATCTGCAGCTTTGTCCGCCAGGGCTCTCAACCTCTCCTCACTGCTGACGGCCTACCAGGCGGAGCTTTGCGAAGACATGTCGAGCAGACCTGAGCCTGCCGTGTGGGACGAGATTGCAACGATCACGGACATTTGCCTCCATGTGCAGTGCTGTGCAGTCCAAGCCACGGGAAAAGCAATGGGAATGATGGTGGTACAGGAGAGAGCCAGGTGGCTCAACCTGACCAACCTTCCAGACCGGGAAAAAGAGGATCTTCTGGACATGCCTATTGTTCCCGAGGGCATATTTGGCTGCCCTCTAGCTTCAATGCAGCTGAGGTGCGAGTCAAAAAGGAAGGAAGACGAGGCTCTCCAGCTCTGTCTCCCCCGAAGGGTCCAGCCGCCACCTCCAATGGTCCCGCGGCAGGCCTTCACCCAAGCTGTCTCACATCCTGCCTGGTTCAAAATACCGAAGCAGCAGAGACAACAGCCCGTCCCGGGTCCCCAGCCCAGGCACGAGGTAAGAGGGAGCTGGCCAAGAAAATCCCCGGTCCCGGCAGCTTCCGCTCAGGTGCAGCCGACCCGGGGCTGAAGTCGAAGAGTCCATTTAGCTTAGGAACCTTCCTAAAGGAGTGAAATGACCCGGAAGTCCCTCAGTGGCAGCCATGATAAGTGCCGTTCGAATTCTCTAGAATGATGAGAATGATAGGAAAGGAGGTTTCAAACTTCCTTTATAACCTCCTTTAGCTTAGGAACCACTGGACCTCCCTAACCGGCAGGAGAAGCGAAAATGCTGCCCCACAATGCCTTGCAGCCGCAGCATTTGCTGTCACTCAACAGTCGGCCGTTCACGGAAACAACCGGAGAAATGATATCATGAAAGTTACAGTGCTTATTACGCATTTTAAAACATAGGTGGTAAGTTGCCAAAGTGCTTTGTTTTGAACGTTCATCAGTATTATAATAAAAGAGAAATATGAACGTTAGTTTTCACTGAAATGATCAAATAAAGTCAACATCTCAGTCTTTACTGAGCTGTGTGGGGTTTGTTCAACTTTTAAAAGATGTTTGAATGGTGATATACACAGTGATAGATGTTAAGGACTAACATTTATAATAAATACATCTGTATTGATTTTAAGATCTTTAGTTCATACAATCATACGTATTGGGATCATTTGTATTGATGTGGACCGGAGGGAGAGGGAGACGAGCATAAGTTTCACTTTCCTTTTTTATTTCAATTCCAGCTTTGGTCCTGAAGAATATGTTTCTCTGTTGTCCACGTTCATAAAGCAAAGCAGCAGCATCAGAGCACGGTGCAGAGTCTCTAGATGAGTTTACAGCAGTCCCTCGTTCTTATTAAACATCCATGTTGTAGTCCGCTGTATAGAAAACTGTGGTTTCCATGGTTTCCCCACAGCAGCAGACGCACATTCAGGACGTCCGCTGGCGCATCATAAACACGTCGGAGAGTGAAAGTGCATTCGGATTCTCTAAAGTACCGCAGTCTCCTATCCACTATCCCTTAACCCCGTGACGTTTCACTCAGAGGTCAAGGAATATACGATAGGGTTAGAATTTAGGAGCTGATTTTTAAACTATCCGACTGCAGCCCAGGTTTTCAGCCACCAGGCGAGGAAGAAGAAGCGGGCGGCCTGACAGCCTCCTCTCCTCGATGAAGGAGCTGGAAGTTCCCTGTTCCCCAACTCCAGAGCACGTTCCAGTGTTGGATGCTCATGTGTTTTCGGGGTGCCACCATGCCCCCATCTTCCCGCCACCTCGAGTGATGCCAGAACGTCATCCTCAAGTTCGCGCCATCAGGAAAATGGACTTAACATCAAAGACAGCAAGTTCTGCTGCCTGTTTAAGTCACACAAACACATGTCATCATTGTTGTTTCAAAATAAATCATTTTCCACTGTCGTTTCCAGGCTTGAAGCCAAGGGCGCAGTCAATAAAAATGAAAAGAAAGACAATAAAAACAATAAACAGTCTGTCGTCTGCCCCTCTTTTGAGAGCGGCTACGGCCTCTCTCAAAAGGCGGACAATAGACGGGATTTTGAAGGCACTGGGGACGGGCTGGGGGGTATATACGAAGGTCGACCTGTGAGGGGTCGACCTGTGAGGGGTCTCTGGAGCAGAGACCTCCAACGGTCACACATAAATTATCTGGAGCTTTTAGCGGTGTTCCTCACCCTGAAACGCTTTCTGCCTTTTCTCAGAGGACATCATGTCCTCGTGAGGACAGACAACACGACCACAATATCGTATATAAACCGCCAAGGGGGTTTGCGTTCTCTCCAGTTACACATGCTGGCACACACACTGATCTTATGGAGCGGCAGACGTCTCCTCTCTCTGAGAGCGACGCACGTACCAGGAGTGACAGCGGATCTGCTGTCCAGAGGTGCACCACTATATGCAGACTGGACTCTACATCCAATAATTGTGAGTCAGCTGTGGGTGCGTTACGGCCGGGCCGCAGTGGATCTGTTCGCATCAAAAGAAAATGCTCAATGTCAGCTGTCGGCACTATGGGCCTGGCCCGTGAGTGGTACAATCTGAATACAGTGGGTCTCCCTCAGAAGGTGATAAACACTATTCAGAGTGCGAGAGCTTCCTCCACCAGGTCTCTCTATGACTGTAAGTGGAGGGTGTTTGAGGAGTGGTATCTTCAAAAAGGACACATCTCTTTTCAATGTCCTGTCGGGGTGATTTTATCCTTTCTACAGGACTTAATTGATAAACACAGAGCTTTCTCTACGATCAAAGTGTACCTGGCTGCAATTGCTGCATGCCATGTGGGCTTTGAGGGAAAGACGGCTAGCCAACATCCTTTGGTCTGCCGTTTTATGAAAGGGGCTCGCAGGCTCCTCCCGGTTTCTAGGTCACTGGTGCCTTTATGGTACCTGGCGGTGGTTTTGAATGGGCTCACACGACCTCCAGTTGAACCCCTGGAAGAAGCTGACATGAAACACCTATCACTGAAGACAGTGCTGTTACTGGCTCTGGCATCTGCCAAGCGAGTCAGTGACATTCATGCGCTCTCTGTACATCCTTCCTGAAAGCATGTGATTTCAAAACAGAAGTAATACTGCTTGGTGACCTGAATTGTAACTGGTTAGACAAGACAAGTAGGAAATCCCTTAAGCAAATCACAGATAGTTTAGATTTAACACAAATGACAGAAGGACCATCCAGAATAACCTCATCCTCACAGACACAAATAGACTTAATATTAAGTAATAAACCTGAGAGTGGATAAAACATTTAATTTCGTCACTGGACTATCTGACCACAACTTAATATTAATATCCAGAAAACTCACAAAGAAACGGTTTCACCACTCTTACAAACCTCTGGAACAACTAAGAATACCAAAAATTGAATTTGCAAACTTTGAGCAAGCTGTGCAACAGACTGACTGGGAAAGTATGCTAACTGGAAGCAGTGTAGAAACAGACAGCCAAATGTTTGCGACCAAGCTACATGATTTAGTGCAGATGTTCTCCAGAAAAATTAAAAGTGGAAAAAACAAAAACAATGCACTTCCTTGGTTCAATACGGACATATTGAACTTGATGAAGGAAAGAGACTTTGCACTGAAAAGAGCACTGAAAACTAAATTAACTACTGACAGGCATAGGTTTACTTCATTACGTAACAAAGTAACTCAAACAATCAGAAAGGCAAAAGCCAACTTCTTCATAACAATAATTAATGAGGCAAAAGATAACACTAAAATAATTTGGGAACAGATTAAAAACTAAAAGAGAATAGTAACCTAGTGCAAGACCCATAACAACTTGCTATAGCTTTTAATACATATTTTATTAACTCTGTAGATGAGATTGCACAGAACTTCCCTTTGAGAGCAGAACATATTATCAAAGTCGACAAAAGTAAGATGTCCTTTTGCATTCAACCCATATCGGAATTAAAAACCAAAGCAATTATTAATTCTCTTAAAACTTCGACAGCTAAGGACGCATACGCTATGGATTCTACAATTCTTAAATCACTGCAAGATTACTTAGTCTGCCCTCTTACCCAAATCATCAATTCATCTGTATTATATGGGACATTCCCAAGTGCATGGAACACTGCAATTGTAACCCCCATTTTCAAGTCAGGTGACCCTCTGAATATCAACAACTACCGCCCAATTAGCATCTTAACTGTAGTATCCAAGGTGGCTGTGAAGTGGGTGTCAGAACAGCTTGTCTCCTTCTTAAACAACAGTCCATTTCAACTTCATCCCATGCAGTTTGGCTTCAGGGCAAATTATTCAACCGAAACAGCCAACTGCTTTGTTATAGAAAAGGTCAAAGCAATTGTTGACAAAGGAGATGTTGTTCGTGTAGTATTTCTGGATTTGCGCAAAGCCTTTGATACAGTCAACCATAAGGTCCTTCTGTCCAAACTGTCGGCTTTTAACTGCTCTCCATTAACACTCAGTTGGATTGAATCATACCATACTGGTACTGTAGGCGTCAGAATGTTATCGTCAATAATCGACTCTCTCCAGCTCTAGACTTAAGCACCGGAGTACCACAAGGTTCAATCCTTGGTCCACTTATTTGTTCCCTGTATATTAATGACCTGCCATCTGTCTGTCACTTACACGAGTCACTTACACGTCACTCGATGGCTCCCTTCCCCCCTCATTAAATATGAGGGCGTCACCCTTCAGCAGCCAATAGCTGCACATGCTAAATTCCTTAAATGCCTGCTCTTCCTCCCTGTCAGTTGTCATTTGCAGATGACCGCAAACAACAGCAGTACTATACTCCTCCTCGTGAGAAAAAAGAAAAGAAAAACTAGCTCGAGATGTCCAACTCGGACAATTCAGATCACGAACCTGGTATGGAATTATTCGAGCCCGGTTCGGCTCCCCACAGCGGCCTATCACCAGAGGCAGACTTCCTCATCGCCCGGCTCCTGCAGCAGGACATCCCCACAGCCCCAGGCCTCACTCTCTCGCAGCTCCGAGAGCTCGGATCAGGTCTCCAGCACAGCTCCCCAGTCCGGGGCAGCAGCTCCAGTCAGCTCCCCAGAGAGCAGGGCGAGGACGCTGCCGCAGCCGCGGAGGTAATATAAAAAAGGGCAGGAAGTCGAGCCCTCCAGCCAGGATCCCGTCCACCTCCAAAATCCACCCCTTCCCAGGCTGCCAGTCCGGGAGCGTCACTAACACACCCCTCATGGAGAGTAGCGTGGCCGGCTCCCTGCAATCCCTGGCTAGCTCCATGATAGCTATCGATGCTCGCCTCCAGGCCCTGGAAGACTCGTCACAGGAGCTTCGACTTCCGTGGCACTCAGGTCAGGTACTAGTGTTAACGAAAAATGTCTGCACTCACCCACACAGGGTCGGGTTGTAACGGAATAGATCTAACGGCGTTACGTAATCAGAAATACAAAAAATCATGTATATTCAGCGGGCGTTACATTTGAAAAACGAGTAATCTGAGTCATTTACTTTCGTAAACCTGAAGTGAAAACTTATTGGAACTATTAGCTGAGAAGTTTCGTCACAAAATGTAATAATCATTACCAGCAGAACCGTGTGCTCACTGCACAGCGGCGCAGCGTGTCTGTAAGCGAGAGATGCCGTGTCCGTGAGGCCCCGCCCCTGCACGCAGATGAGAGAGAAAGAGAGAGTTCTCTTTCAAAATATATTGAAAGGTAGAAACGGAGATGGTTAGATAAAACGTGGAAGATAACCTTTATGTAGCATTTATTTATTGTCGAAATGATGACATTTATAACGGGATCAAATCAAAGTGAATGGCCTGCTGAATGTATAGGGCAAGTGACTGAAAAAAAAAGTTATTACATCGTTTCAGATAATAAATAATAATGATAATTCATTCTATTTAGGGGCGCCTTTCAAAGCACCCAAGGACACCTTACAATGCATAACATATCCCAAGGAAAGGTTTTAAGACCGTACAAGAATGCAGTATGGGTGAGTTTTACGTGTGGTGCAGATGAGAGCTGTCCAGAATGACACTAAGATGTCGTGTCGTGCTCTTGATAAAACAGTAAAATACGTGTCTCCCGTTCACCAAAACATACCCATCTGTTATGGAAAAGAAAGTATTCCAAAGAAGAAGAAGAAGAAGAAGAAGAAGAAGAAGAAAGAGAAGAAAGGAACTTGGAAATATTCTAAAAGTAATCTGCCAAAAATCTGGCCCACCCTATATTCTTACAGGCCCACCCTAAAGTACATTTTTGCCTACGCTACTGTTTTTTTTTGCGAGCAACGTGACCAACAATCAATCACATGAATCTCTTGCCCCCGAGATACAAAGCAATAGCAATCTTAAAACGAAGTAAACTGAAAAATAAATAAATAAATAAAACAACTCCAACAGGCGAAAACCTACCAGTTTCACCCACTGTCCCTGCCACCTCCCTCCATGCCTCGCTCCTCTAGTTTGTATCCCGGTAGATGAACAGAGACCGATCATTCAGCACCGGGTGATTCACTACCGCTATAATGAATTTTCCCTCCATTTTCCGGAATATGAGGTAATGACCTGCGTAGTCTCTCCCAGCATACACGCGGTTCGACTGGCTTGCACTCGTACTGGCAGATTTGCATAAACGGGATTTCATTGGCTGATGCTTCTGCCGAGGCGCCAACAAAGTTGAACATTGCTCAACTTTGAAGCGAGCAACGCCAGCAACGCTCCACGTCGCTTTCCAAAATACAGTCCTGCTAAAAGTGATGTCACCCTATTCAAAGTGAATGGGCAGAAGCGTTGGAAGCTTTAACGCCCGCCACCGTGTGGACGGGCCGTCACAGTAGCTCTGCGCCAGAAACCTCGTGGAGGGAAAATAAATAATAATAATAATTGGAATATCACCCTTCCACTCCCATTATCATCCCTCAGCTAGCAGCTGCGCTATCTACTCACCCAGATTCCGTGTTCGTTGACTATCTCTGTCAGGGCTCTCCCAAGGCTTCAGGGTAGGGGTCCTCCCATCTCCCACAGTGACTTTCGTAGCAAGAAACTTACAGTCAGCCGCTAAAGAGCCCAACATAGTTTCCCAGCCCATCGACAAAGAACTTCTCAAAGGATATATAATCTGCCCTTTTAGCTCCTCCCCCTTCTCAGCGTTCCGTTCAAATCCCATCAGAATAAGCCACACGTCAATAAAAGGCTGATTTTCGATCTGTCCGCTCCCCGCTCCGGCATTCGGCAGCGTCAATAGCATCATCCCTCCAGATCAGTTCTTCCTTCACCATGCCTCAGTGGATAATGCAATAAAGATGATCAAGTTCACAGGGCACGGAGCTCGGCTCTCCAAAGCGGACATTACCGATGCCTTCAACATCATCCCCATTCATCCGTCTCAGTGGAATTCGTCCGGTATTAAGTGGGAGTTCAAACTCTATTTTCGCAGAAGCAGCCCCTGCATCTTCAATTCCTTCTCGGAAGCGCTCTGCTGGATCCTGCTGAATCCCGCTGAACATCGTCAGAATCCCCTCCGTCCTTCACCTACTGGACGACTCTTCCCCATAGACCCGCCACAGGACAGCTCAGGGATCTCACTGGCCAAGCTTAAACACTGCTTCAGGAGTTAGGTGTCCCTCTCTCCAAAGAGAAAATGTTAGGTCCCGACACATGCTTAGAGTTCTTAGGCATCATCCTCGACTCCATAGACATGAAGGCGTCTCTCCCCTCCGACAAATTGCAGCGCATCCGGGACATCACCAAGTCATACTGCGAGCAACACGTTATCACAAAACAACAGTTGCTCTCCCTTCTCGGACACCTCAACTTCGCCATGCATGTCATCCCCCAGGGGCGCTCGTTCATCTCCCGCCTCCTGGACGCAGCATCAGCGGTCGACAAACTCCATGACTGCGTTTTCTTAGACGAAGGCTGCCGCTCAGACCTACATTTCTGGTCCCTCCTGCTCGCCCACTGGAACGGAGTTACTTTCTTTTACGATGACCTCGTGCGTTCCTCTGACTCAATGAGGTTCTTCACGGATGCCGCCCCATCCGTGGATTTTGGGGGTTTCTTCCAGGGAGAGTGGTTCGCAGGGTCATGGCCCCCGTCAATTTTTACCTCAAGCAAGTTCTCATTAAATCCGGCCTATCACCTATATCATACCCGGGACATTCCCTCAGGATAGGTGCAGCCACCTCTGCTGCTAATCAAGGTCTCTCTACCTCATCCCTACAACAACTAGGACGGTGGTCCTCCTCCGCCTTCACAACCTACATTCGCCCAGACATCAGCGCCGTACCGGCTTCCCAAAGATCTCTCAGACCCTAACTATGGTATCTATGCATATAACTGGTGGTGGCTCATAAACACATTCACAAGTATATATGTCTCACTAAGGTACCTGATATTCAAACTGCATTCCTGTCCTAATTCCGCGGGCCCCGCCCACAGGGAATAATGTCTCGTCTCACGCTGCAACTACATGTAACGGGCTTCATCTCCGGCACACAGGTATTTCATTCCCAGGCCTCGCGTAGCAGTGTAAAATGTATCCTGCGAAGTCAGGTGTGGACTCAGGCCACCGCACACTCCGGTGTCAGTTACAAAACAAAGGAGAAAGAGTAAAGAAAAAGAGATATATATATATATATATATATATATAGCCTGCGAAGTCAGGCGTGGCGGAAGGCCACCGTACACTTCGGTGTCAGTTACGAAAGAAAGAGAAAAGAGCAAAGAAAAATATGTATATAGCCTGCGAAGTCAGGCGTGGCGGAAGGCCACCGTACACTTCGGTGTCAGTTACGAAAGAAAGAGAAAAGAGCAAAGGAAAAGATAAATATAGCCTGCGAAGTCAGCCGTGGCGGAAGGCCACCGTACACTTCGGTGTCAGTTACGAAAGAAAGAGCAAAGAAAAAGATGTATATGGCCTGCGAAGTCAGGCGTGGCGGAAGGCCACCGTACACTTCGGTGTCAGTTACGAAAGAAAGAGCAAAGAAAAAGATGTATATAGCCTGCGAAGTCAGGCGTGGCGGAAGGCCACCGTACACTTCGGTGTCGTGGCGGAAGGCCACCGTTACAAAACGAAACCGCTCGCTCCTCGGCGTAGTAAAGCCCTGGTGGCCAGGCATGCGACCCGCAGGTCGTTTTCAGGTAAGACCGGCACTGATTTCGGTAGTCAGAGTCTCAGCATGACCCGTAAGCTCCGGCAGTGATTCCGGCACTATGTCGCTCATATACGTGTTAATCTATTATCTTTCCTTCCCAGATCACCAGTCACCCCACAAGGTAAGCAACTCAGTTCATCTCAGTATTTCATACTTCACTGGTTTCGGGGATTTCATCGGAGCGGTGCTTTCCCTCCTAAATGATTATCCTGCAAACCGGGGCCTAATCGCCAAAACACCATTACATTCTCCTGTTGTATTATCATGGCAATCATTTTATTCATATGACGTGTAAACAATAAATATGTAATTCTTACATCACGTCTCTCCGGTTTGAAATGAAGCTTAGCGCAATTTCAATAAGGAAGACCTAACACGAGTCACTTACACGTCACTCGATGGCTCCCTTCCCCCCTCATTAAATATGAGGGCGTCACCATTCAGCAGCCAATAGCTGCACATGCTAAATTCCTTAAATGCCTGCTCTTCCTCCCTGTCAGTTGTCATTTGCAGATGACCGCAACCCGCCTCCACCCCTCTCGCCTCCCGTCTCCTCCAGGACAAAGCTAAACCTTCCTTCTTCAGACCGGTCTCACCTACTCAGCACCACCACCAGTGTCTAGACCCCGGGGATTTCATCGGAGCGGTGCTTTCCCTCCTAAATGATTATCCTGCAAACCGGGGCCTAATCGCCAAAACACCATTACATTCTCCTGTTGTATTATCATGGCAATCATTTCATTCATATGACGTGTAAACAATAAATATGTAATTCTTACATCACGTCTCTCCGGTTTGAAATGCCGATGACACTGTGATATATGTGCATGCCAGCACAAAGCAAAAGGCTGCTGATAAACTGATCTCAGCTTTAGTGCTGATCACTAGCTGGCTACACCGCTCCTGTCTTCAGCTTAATGTCAACAAAACATTTGGAATGTTTTTCACAAAAAGAAAATGCAACATTGTGTCAAATATAAGCATCTCAGGTGAACATATTAACATTGTGCCTCAGGTTAAGTACCTTGGAATCATTATTGACTCTAATTTAACATTCAAAACACAAGTCAAAAAAGTGACACAAAGAGTCAAGTTTAGCCTAGCAAATTTTAAATCCATAAGAAACACAATGACATTGAATTCCGCCAAATTATACATGAATGCCATGATCATGTCACATCTTACATACTGTCTCACAAGCTGGGGTCAAACTAACAGCTCCACACTGAAGCCACTAGCAACCCAAAATTAGCCATGTCGGCTAAAGCTGCTCCATTTACCGTTTTTGTGACAGTTCATCGATGGGGACTGTCCACGACACTATAAATAAATAAACTAAACTAAACTAAACTTCATGCACTCAGTTTGCCCCGGGGCAAACGAGAGTGTTGCTGAAGCCCAACCCTGCCTTTATACCTAAGGTGGTTGGCTCATGTACCCCCATTGACATTGTGGCATTTCCTCTGCCGCTGTGTTCCTCTGAGGAACAGCGGCCGAATTTGCTGTGTCCAGTTCGTGCTTTACGAATCTATATGGACAGGTCAAAAGAGTTTTGTTGTAATGACCAACTCTTTGTATCCTGGGCTAACCCTCAGAAGGGCAAGCCCGTTACCAGGCAACGGCTCTCCCACTGGATTGTGGAAGTGATTGCTTTGGCTTATACTGTACGAGTCAGGGTTTGCAGGCACCAACGGGCCTGCATGCTCATTCTACTCGTGTACTGGCTACATCTTGGGCTTTGTTCAAGGGTGTTTCCATCCAAGACATCTGTGCAGCAGCGAGCTGGTCCTCGCTGCTCACTTTTGTCCGCTTTTACAGGCTAGATGTCTCTGCTCCAAGTGTGGCCCGTTTAGTGCTGGGTCCCGTGTTGAGACAGAGTTCTACCTGTTAAGTTCTGGTTGTTTTTTGAGATAAGCATGTCTAGCAATACGGGAGTTTCAATATCCCATAGTGTGACATCGAACGGAGTGTTATGAATGAGAACTATAGGTTACTTATGTAACCCCAGTACTCAGAGTAACATGAAGTGAGATGTCTCATCAGATGGCCCTTCTTGCTAAGGCGAAGCGAGAAGGGGTGCTTATTTTGAATGACGCTGCGTCGTAGCGCAAGCTACTTAAAGGGTGGGTGGATTCCCTGACGTTGACGTCAAGATCACCACCCAATCAGGATTGGCGTAATGAGATTGATGCTTCTGTTTGCATACGCGTTGAGGCGCATCCCATAGTGAGACTTCTCACTTCATGTCACTCTGAGACCTGGAGACTCCGAGTCCATAAAATGATCCGGATTTGCCATCTCTAACAAGTGTCACTCGGTTATTTTCGGAAACCACGTGATGGCCAGCTGATGACTACATTTTCGCATGATTTCAAAGTAAGAGCATGATGGTTTGTTTAATGCTCTGTTTTTGTATTATAATGAACAGCGGAACGTTAGATGCATTCTTCATCACCATCACCATCATCATCATGTTAGAGTGATACAGTTAGTTTGTGTTATTGGTTCAATATAGCATATATCGAGCACTTTCGTTGATGTTGAAGTGCAGGCTATACGTGCACTTTCGGGTCCCGGGGGGGAGCAGCTGGCAGCGAAGCAGCCCAGATAAAACTCTTTCTTCATTGTTTGTTGTGTATTCAGTCAAGCGGATCAAAGTTACAAAGCACTTCACATCTTATTAATCGGCCTAATTTTACTTTACCAGTGCAGTAATAAAGTAATCTGTAGAAAAGCACCGTATTTAGGTCAGCCTTCATAGTAAGGCTACATTACATGTTATAATATTCATCGTGTCCTTTCTACTGATATATTCCTGTCTATTGCTTTCATTTGTATTTCATGTTATTGTGTTTATACTTGTTTCCACACATTTCACAATTTGGGATGAATGAAGTATCTATCTATATATGATATCCATCTATCTATATCTGTCTGTCTATCTGTCTGTCTGTCTATCTATCTGTCTGCCTATCTACCTACATACCTACCTACCAACTAGTTGTTTTGTTTGGAAAGGTTTTGTCATTGTATTGCTCTTTACCAGCACCTGCAGAGTACAGGACTTTACATTGTAAATATGATATCAATCCATTGGTTTCTAGCATATATCAATTGCAAGTGTTTAAAACAAATGTGGGATACTGATTTCATAAAAAGAAAGACATTCATGATTGTCATATTTTATTATGTAGGATACAGGACTGGAATTATTCTTACTTTTTACTCCACTTCATTTATGCAACAACTTTATTTAATTTTATGATTAGATTGTTTTGCTTGTATCATCCTTTGCAAATACATAGTCACAATGCTGGAAACAGGGCTGTTTCTCTGAGAAATGTAGATAATCACTTATGAGAATATAATGCATTGGTGAATATTAAACTAGCCAACAGTATAAAAAGCACTACAAAAGTGTTGTCAATATTAACCATAAACATTTACATTAGTGAAATGAAACATCAATCAATGTTTATTCTTATTTTATTTTTCACAAACATATTAATGCAGCTATATAATCAAAAGTTTTAACACATACAGAGAACCTTTAAAAGCATAATGAGTACTTCAAATGTAAGTCCATTTGGCTAGTACTTACATACCTTTACTTAAGTAAGACTATAAAGGCAATACTTTTACTTCAGTCAAGTATCTGAATACTTTGTCTGCTACTGGTAGTCCATGGATCCATTGCTCTTAATTTCCAGTCGTAAAGAGAACCAACTGTAATGTGTTCAAGTAGATGTCCTTTCCAAATGAATCTGATGGTAACATTGGGTCAATATTAGCATTAAGGTGTTCCATCTGTTGATCACTCAGAGGACTCCGGGTGACAGGAACAACTATTCCCGAGTGTTCCTCACGCAGATGATCACTGGCCTCCCAGTCAATGTAGGGGATCTGTAATCTCTGTCACAAAAATCAAAATCGTTTTTAAAATATGTATACTTTTCTTCCGCTGTTATGTACCGTTATAATTGTATACAAAAGAAGAATAAAGAAGTATCACTTCATTCCTATGCATTTATTCCTCCATGCACATATCCCATACAAATGATGATGTTATTACCTCAACATCATCAGGATCATGAATGGGATTATGCAGTTCTCCCATTGCCCACATCTGATTTGGAGTCATGCTCTGCTCAGTCCTTAAAGAATGGTTGTCCCAGCCATCACGGAACACTTTCAGGCTGTGTTGAAGACGTGGCAGGAACACATAGTGGCAACAGAATAAATGGGTACTGTTGCTGGGATCCAAATGCCCTTCATCCTCCAGTGAGTGCAGGACAATGTAGAAGATGCTGGTGACTGCCATCCAGACATCTCTCCACAACCGTTCAATGCTAGTGTTATAAAAGATTAAATAAATAATGTACATTTTCAGCACAGCATGTGGAAAAAATATAAAAATATTTCAATGTATACAAAAATCAAAATACATGCCCTACCGCTGATTGTGCACACTTTTGCCTGAAATGAAGCTGCCACTGTTAGGCCCACGCACAGTCAACATGAGCTCCGCCACCCCAACATTCTCCACACCCAACCCAGTCTCACGGCATTTCGTGTTCACCAACACGATTTTTAATCTATTGATTCGTGTTCACCAACACGATTTGCCCCTTTTTTTCGTGTTGCACAGCACGATTTTAAAAGCAATGTATTTCTGCAGCACGTCTTTTTCTCCGGTCGGGTCATGGCAGACCGGAAGCTGTGTGGTTCATAAAAACATGTTATTACTCAATATCAAGCCACAATTATTGCTTTTATTTTACATCGTATAATTTCGGACTTTTGTTGCCGTCTGTGAGGAAAATAAATGGGGCTCAGAGCCTCAGGATACTGAAATCTGTATTTTTAAATATGTTTTCCTTCTAATTTGTTATTCTTTTCAAAATAACACACTGTTATTTACTCACCAATAACACACCTTTCAAGATTTGCAAAGGTTTATTGACATATCATACACATTCTTCAACAGTGACATTACAAGACATCTATCAATATGTGTGTACCTCCACCACTGTCATATTCTGCACATTTCTTATTCTATCTACATACATAAGAGTATAATTAATGTGTATAATATCAGTTAAAATAAGTGCTTCAACATAGTTAACATTGCAGGAAAGCAATATATTAGACGTTAAGTACTTTGTCAGGATTAATATTTATCTGTAGATAGATACCCCCAAAGACCTTAATCTGTTATTTTTTTTTAATTCTTTATTTATTTGGAGTCACATTATAATACAAGTACAGTTTTTCAAATCATATATTTTTAGAGACCCGACTTAATCTGTTATTTAATGTTTAAATAAAGGTTAATCCGTGTTTCTGTTTTGCACCTCCTCCTATTAATATCTTTGTACATCCTGCACTAAACTGTTTTATTGTAGAGATCACTTATAGTATCTTCTTGATTTTTATATTCTATATTTCTATATTTATACTTTCCCCCTATAAAAGTATGTACTCTTAATATTTTTTTAATCAAATATAATACATAAAAACAAAAATTCAATAACGTGCTTTAACCACTAGGAGGTGCACACAAGGTACACACACAGCCATAATAACTTTGTATTATTAGTGTGTATGTACAACATCTGAAGATGTATAGTTTTATGCATGCTTTCACATCATTTTACAGCATATTGCTATACTATTTCAGACTCAGTATTTACTGTCACAGTTGCTTTCTCACTCACCTATTTTCTGCATTAACTTTCCTTAGTCACCTGGTAGTCACACCCTGTCTCTCTCTCACTCTGTTGCACCCATCAGCTCCATTAGTATTTAGGCCCACTTCACTTTCACCTCAGTGCCAGATCGTACTTTGCAGCATGCCACTAATCACTCCCCTTTTTGTTTTTTTACTGTCCTATCATTGGAATGATTTCTTACTTTATGTATATTAATAGATAAAGGTGTGCTCTCCCTAGCTCTCGCTCTCTCTCTCTCCCTCTGTCTCGCTCGCTCACAGAGGCTGTGTGCCTCCGTGGCGATGACGGCTTGCGTTAAAAAAATAAAATAAACATATTTGTAAAGTGGGGTGACAAAAACGGGATTTCGAAAAGTGTGGGGGGTGAGTAGTGGTAATCATACCCCTTTCGTCAAATTAGTATGCATACAAAGTGACAGGTGGTCACGCCCCCCAATTATGCAAATGAGCTAAGTCCCGTCTCCCATTGGCCAATGAGCTAAGTCCCGCCTCCCATGTCCGCCTCCCATGTCCCGCCTCCCATTCTTTGATGTGTGTGTTGTCAGATTGGCGTGAAAGGCCCCCCCCGGCGTAATTCTTTGATGTATCAAGATAGTTAAGGTATTTGACCCCTGACCCTGAGAGTGGAGTAATTATCCTGTAATCAGATTAGCGTGAAAGGCCCCCTGGCGTAGTTCTTTGTTGTATTGATTAAGATAGTTAAGGTATTTGACCCTTGCCCCGAGAGTGGAGTAATTAGACTGCAATCAGATATGAATGAAATGCCCCAGGCAGTCCCTTTGTTGTATAGGTCTTTTGATGTATTGAATAAGATAGTCTCTTTGACCCCTGCCCTTCAGAGCCCTTTGTTGTCTAATCTAATTAGCCTTTGATGCCTGCCCTTTGATGTGATGTGTAATTTCACACTGATGAAAGCCTCTGTATAAATGAGCCTCCTGAGGCTATGGCCAGTGTGTAGACATATTTTACTAATCACTCCCCTTTTTGTTTTTTTACTGTCCTATCATTGGGATGATTTCTTACTTTATCTATATTAATAGATAAAGGTGTGCTCTCCCTAGCTCTCTCGCTCGCTCTCCTCTCCCTCTGTCTCGCTCGCTCACAGAGGCTGTGTGCTCCTCCGTGGCGATGACGGCTTGCGTTAAAAAAATAAAAAAAACATATTTGTAAAGTGGGGCGACACAAACGGGATTTCGAAAAGTGTGGGGGGGTGGACATGTCCCCCCTGTCCCCAGTGGAAATTACGCCATGCGTGTGTGTCCGTCAAGTGCAATAAATAGCTTATGCATGTTGCAACAGTAAAAGTTATTCAAAGTTATTCAACTCGTGGCACACGAGTATTACATGTCTTCGGAATTCTCCGGCCGAAGCTTCAAATAAACCGTCAGTGTTTGCCATCAAAGTTCCTGCTCTCCCCGTTTCGCTCCGAGTCCAGAATCCATTGCTTCAGAAGTTAGTAGAGGTGTGTCAAAGGTTGAATACCTAAGCAAATTATTCCTACACACACACACACACACACACACACACACACACACACACACACAAACACACACACACACACACACACATACCATGTATACATCACTTCAGGGGACATTACATTGACTTACATGCATTTCCTGGAGACTTATCCTAACCTTAACCCTAACCAACACATGCCTAACCCTAACCCTAACCCTAACCCTAACCAAGTCTTCACCCTAAAA
>CM070477.1:29262251-29267251 GCA_036324585.1 Champsocephalus esox
GTGTGTTTTGTATTTGCTGTTTTTTGTTTGTGTGCAGTGTATGTATTCTAGCTGTGATTTGTTGCTTTTTTGATTTTTGTGTTGTATGTTGTTGTGGTTTGTCTTTGTTTTTTGTTTAGGATTTGTCGTGCTTGTGATGTTTGTAGTTTGTTGTTGTTTGCATGTTTTGTTTTTTGTGATGTTGTGTTGTGTATGCTTTGTCTATGTTGTATTTGCTTGTGCTATGTTGTGCTCTTTGTTTTTATGTGTGTGCTGTTGTTCTGTGTGTGATGTGGTTGTTTTTGTGTCTGTTTGTTGTGTTTTTTGTGTTGTTTTGTGTTTTGTTATTTGTTGTACTATGTTTTTGTTTGGTAGTTGGGTTGTGTTGTGTTTCTGTTTTGGTGTTTGATGTTGTTTGTGGTTTGTGTGTGATTTGTTGTGTGTTTGTGGTACTGTTGGTTATGTCTGTTTTGTTTTTTGTGTGTGTGTGTTGTACTTGATTAATTTGTGTTTATGTTGCTGGTCTGGTAATTTTTGTGTTTTTTGGTGCTGTGTATGATTTGTTGGTATTTTGTTGTGTAGGTATGTGTTTTGTTTGTTATGTGGTTTTGAGTCTGTTGTCTAGTTTTGTTGGTGTATTTGTGACTGTATGTGTTTGTGTTTATATGTTGTTGTATTTGGTAGTATGTGTTGTTTTATGGTATGTGTGTATGTGTTTGCATTTTTGTGGATTTTGGTGCTTTTTTGTTTGTGTGTGTGTTGTGTGTAGTGTTGTTTTTATATGTGATGGGTGTTTGTGCTTTTTGTGTGATTTGTGTATGTGTGTGTTTTGTGTGGGCTTTAAGAATGTGTTGGTGGCTTTTTGTTGTTTTGCTGTGTGCTTGTTGTTGTGATGTTTTTTGTGTTTTGTGTATGTGTTTTTGTTTTTGTGTGTTGCGTTGTTGTTTGTGTACTTTATTTTGGTCTATTTTTGTTTGTGTGTTTTTTGCTTTTATAGATGTGTTTTTGCTGTATTTATGGGTTTTTTGTTTTTGTGTGTGTATTGTTTATGTTTGGTGCGCTTCCGGTTTGTTTGTGGTGCTTGTTTTTTTTGTTTTTCTGGGTGTACTTTGTAGTATTTGTGTTTTTTATTATATGTTGTTGGGTTTGACTTTGATGTGATGTTTGATGGGCTGTGTGTCTTGTTTTGTTTGTTTTGTTTTTTGGTGTCTTTTAGATGTTGATTTTTGGTTTTGGGCTGTGTGCGTTTGTTTAAGTGTCGTGTTATTTGTTTTTTGTTAGTGTTTTGCTATTGTTGATACTTTTGGCTGTTGTTGTTTTTTGTTGTTGCTTGCTTATGTTTGTGTGTTTCTGTTTTTATTTTTGTGTACAGTCTTTAACGTGTGTTTGTTTTGAGGTGTGTGTTTTTGTGCTTTGGTTTTTTGTTGTGTGTAGTTCTTGTGTGTGGTGTTTTAGTGTGCTGTGTATTTGCTGTGTTGTATGTATCTTTATATTGTAGTCTGTTTATTTTTTGTGTGTTGTTGATGATTGGCAATATTTTTGTCTGTTGTATGTGATGTTTTGTTTGTGTGATTTGTGATTGATTGTGTTTTTACTGTATTTGTATATTTTTGTTTTGCTGTGGCCTGTTTGTGCATTTGTGTTGAGTGTTTTATGTTTTGTTGGTTTGATGTTTTGTATTTGTGTGTTGTGTGTTTTTATTATTGTTGTGTTGTCTGTTTTTTGTTTTTTGTGCATGTGTGTGGTTATGCTTTTTATCTATTTTGGTTTGTGTGTAGTTGTTGTTGGGGATTAGGTGTTGTTTTATGAGTTGCTGTTGGTGTGGTTTATGTGTTTGTGTGTATTAGTAGTCTTGTTTGCTTTGTGTTGCTTTCTTGTTTGTGTGTTTTTTTTGAATGGTTTTTGTTTTGTTTTGTGTTTTTTTGCTTTGTGTTTGTTTTTGTTGTTTTTGCTTGTTGTGTGTGTGGAGTGTTATGTGGTGTGTTGTAATGTGTATTTGTTTTCTGTTGTCTTCGATGACGTTTTTCTGTGTTTTGTTGGGTTGTTGTTGTGTCTATGTATTTGTGGTGTGTATTCTGTGTATTTTGTTTTTGCTTGTATTGGTGATGTTTGTTGTTTTTCGATCATTATTTAGGTAAGTTGATTTTTGCCATTGCCTGTTTGCTGCTGTAATTAGTTTGTGTTTTGTTGCTCTATGAATGTATTTGAAGGTTGATTTTGTATAGAATATGATTTTAATGTATTTTTGTTTGTAATTTGATGTGTGCTTGTGTGTTATCTGTTGGGCTGTGAGCTGTGTGTTGGCTTTGATTTTTGTGTCTGTTTGTCTTCTTCTGGGTGGTGTGTTTTTGTGATTAGTTCAAATGTTGTATGGTTAGTTGTTTGTGTTGTTTTTGTGTTGGTTGTTTTTTGTATTTTGATGTGTGTGTTGTGTTTGTTTGTTTGCTGTGTTTTTTGATTTAGTTGCTTTGCATTGTTTTGTAGCTTGTTTGAATGTTTTTGATTTTTGTGTTATTTGTATTTTTGCTTTTTGCTTTTGTTGTGTTTTGTGTATGTGTCTGTGCGCTTTTTATGGTTTTGTTTTTGTTTGTTATGTATTGTTGTTTTTTGTTTTTGCTAGTTTGCTTGCATTGTGTCGTTTTTGTTTGTTTTTGCAGATTGCTTTTTGTTTAAGTGTTGTATTAGTTCTATGTTGTATTCTGGTGTTGTGTTTTTGATGTGTTTCTGTGTTATTGTGTGATTGTGGTTTTGTGTGTGTGTGTCTTTGCTGTTTGTTGTTTGTGTTGCTGATAGTTTTTGTTTTGTGGCTGTGTGTTTATTGTTTTTGTGTGATTTTGCTTTTGTTTTTTGTTGTTTGGTTTTGTTTGTGGCTTTGCTTTGTTTTTGGGTTTTTGTGTGATTATAGTGTTTGTGTTTTGTTTTGTCTGTTTGTTTGTTTTTTGTGAGTTTTTGCTTGGTTTTTGTGTTGTTTGTTTTTTGTTGTTTTTGTGTTTGTGGTTTGTTGTTTTTTTGTGTTTTTTTGTGTTTTTGTGTTGTTTGTTGTTTTTGTTTTGTGGTTTTTGTTGTGTGTGTTTTTGTTTGTTTTGTGTGGGTTTGTTTTTTTTTGGTTTTGTGTTGTGTTTGTGGTGTTTTTTGTTTTGTTTGTTTTTTGTTTATGTTTTTTGTTTTGTGTGTTTTTTGTGTGTTGCTTGTTTTTTTTGTGTGTTTTTGTTGTTTTGTGTTTTTTGTTGTGTTTGTGTTTGGTTTTTGTTGATGTTTTGTTTTTTTGTGTGTTTTTTGTGTTTTGTTTTGTGTGTTTTGTGTTTTTTGTGTTTTGTTGTTTGTTTGTTTTTGTTTTGTTTTGTGTGTTGTGTTTTTGTTTTTTTTGTTGTTTTGTTTTTTTTGTTTGTTTGTGTGTTGTGTTTTGTGTTGTGTTTTTTGTTGTTTGTTTTGTGTGTGTTTGTGTTGTTTGTGTTTGGTTGTTCTGTTTTGTGTTTTTGTTGTGTTGTTTTTTTTGTGTTTTTGTTGTGTTTTTTTTGTTTTGTTGTTGGGTGTTGTTTGTTTTTTGTGGTTGTTTTGTTTTTGTGTGGTTGTGTTTGTTGTTGTTTTGTTTGTTTTTTGGGGTGTTTTTGTTTTGTTTTGGTTTTGGTGTTTGTGTTTTGATTGTTTGTGTTTTGTTTTTTGTGGGTTGTTTGTGGTTTGTTTTGTTTTTGGGTTTTGTGTGTGTTGTTTTGTTTGTGTTGTTTGGTTGTGTGTTTGTGTTTTGTTTTGTGTTGTTGTTTTGTTGTTTTTTGTGTGTGTTTTTGGGTTTTTTTTTGTTGTTTGTGTTTTTTGTTGTTGTTTGTGTTTGTTTGTGGGTTTGTGTTTTTGTTGTTTTGTTTGTGTGTTTTTTTGTTGTTTTGGTGTGTTGTGTGGTGTTTTGTTTTTTGTGTTTTTTTTGTGTTGTTTTGTGTGTTTGTTTGTGTTTTGTGGTTTTTGTGTTTTGTTTGTGGTTTGTTTTGGTTTTTTTTTGTTGTGTGTTTGTGTTTGTGTTTGTGTTTTTTTGTTTGTGTGTTTTGTGTTTTTTGTGGGGTTGTTGGTTTTTTTGTTTTGTTTGTTTTTGTGTGTTTTTTTGTTGTGTGTTTGTTTGTTTGTTGTTTTTGTTTTGTTTTTTGTTTGGTTTTTGTGTGTTTTTGTTTTTGTTTGTGTTTTTTTGTTGTTGTGTTTTTTTGTTTGTTTTTTGTTTTTGTTTGTTTTTTTGTTTGTGTGTTTTGTGTTTGTTTGGTTTTTGTTTTTTGGTTTTGTGTTTGTTTTGTTTGTTGTGTGTTGTTGTTTTGTTTTGTGGGTGTGTTTTTGTTTGTTGTGTTTGTGTTTTTTTTTGTGTTGGTTTTTGTTTGTGTTGTTTTGTGTTGTTGTTTTTGTTGTTTGTTTTTGTGTGTTGTTTGTTGTGTTTTTTGTGTGTGTTTTTGTTTTTTTGTGTTTTTTGGTGTTGTTTTTGTTTGTGTTGTTGTTTGTTTTTGGTTTGTGTGTGTTTTTTGTGTTTGTTTGTTGTGGTTTGTGTGTTTTTTGTTTTTGTTTGTTTTGTGGTTGTTTTGTTTTGTTTTGTTGGTTTTGTGTTTTGTGGGTTTGTTGTTTGTGTTTTTGTGTGTTTTTTGTTTTTTTTGGGTGTTTGTGTTTTGTTTTGTTTGTGTTGTGTGTTTTGTTGGTTTTTTGTTTTTTTGTTTTGTTTGTTTTTGTTGTGTTTTTTTTTGTTTTGTTTTTTTGTTGTTTTTTTTTGTTTGTGTTTTTTTTTGTTTTTTTGTTGTTGTTTTTGTTTTGTTTTTTGTGTTTTTTGTGTTTTTTTGTTTTGTGTTTTTTTTTGTTTGTGGTTTTTTGTTTTTTGTGTTTTGGTTTTTGTTTGTTTTTTTGTTTTTTTTGTTTTGTTTTGTTGTTGTTTTTTTTTGTGTTTGTTGTTTTTTTGTTTTGTTTGTTTTTGTTTTTGTTTTGTTTTTTGTTGTGTTTTTTTTTGTGTTTTGTTTTTGTTTGTGTTTGTTGGTGTTGTGTTTTTTGGTTTGTTTTGTTGT